>PVJH01021630.1:0-38236 GCA_004026705.1 Nesogale talazaci
AAAAAGTGAAGTAAAGTCAATGGAGAGAAGGGTGTAGAATGCTTAGTAGAGCTTAATCAATGGCAATGTAGAATCAGTAAATTACTAAACCCAAATGTGGGCCTCACATGATGATGGGACAAGAGAAAAGTAAAAGAAAATAGAGGAAGGGACCACTAGGCAAAGGACTTTATAGTGAC
This sequence comes from Nesogale talazaci, assembly GCA_004026705.1. Taxonomy (NCBI): domain Eukaryota; kingdom Metazoa; phylum Chordata; class Mammalia; order Afrosoricida; family Tenrecidae; genus Nesogale; species Nesogale talazaci. The sequence goes on from PVJH01021630.1 coordinate 180, forward strand.
CTAAATACAGACCTGTACATATGTGTGTATATGTATATTTATACAGAGGGGACTAGAACTATGTGCTCATATATAGATGTTAAGAATTAAGGTTGTAGATATACATTGGGCTTTGAGTCAGGTACTCAACACAAGAACACATTGTTTCAACAATCCTGCATTTGGTGATGCTCACCTACCTGCACAATCACTGAAGACAAAATAGGTGCATAAGTAAATGTGGTGAAGGAAGACGATGCTGTCCAGCTATCAAAAGATATAGTGCCTGGGATCTTAAAGGTTTGAAAGTAAGCAAGTGGCCATCTAGTTGAGAAGCAACAAAACCCACATGGAAAAAGAACACCAACCTGTGTGATCATTAAGTTTTAATGGGATCAGATACCAGGCATTTAAGACTCAGAACAAAATCATACCCAAAGTGATGGGGGTGGGATAGGGACATGAAGTGGAGCCCCATTGCCCACCTGTAGACAATTGGACAACCTCTCACAGAGAGTCACAGGAAAGAAATGGACCAGTCAGGGTGTAATATAGCACCAATGAAACACACAACTTCCCTCCAGTTCTGAGTTGCTTCTTTCCCTCTGTTATCGTGATCTCAATTCTACCTTACAAACTGGATTAGAACAGAGCATGCTTCCTGCTACAGACAAGTGCCCAAAACACAGGGAATCCGAGATAGTTAAAGCACCCAGGACCAATAATGAGTTTAGAAATACCAGGAGGATTAGGAGAGGGGAGGGATGAAAGGGGGAATCAATCAGAAGGATCAACCTATAACCTCTTCTCAGGGGGCAAACAACGGAAAAGTGAGTGAGGGGCTATGGAGGAAGATATAAGATATGAAATAATAATCTGTAACTTATCAAGTGTTCATGAGGGAGAGTAGGCAGTGGAGAGAGTGGGAAGAAAGGGGAGCTGATATCAGGGGCTCAAGTGAGAAGAAAGAGCTTTCAAAATTATGATGGCAGCATATGTGCAAATTGTGCGGCACATTGACTGAATGCGTGCATTCTGGTAAGAGATGTAAGAGTCCCCAATAAAAGTATTTAATTTTAAAATACCTTTTGTAATCTGGTTCCTCTTTTTGAAGTCTTAAGGACATGACTTTATGCAGATGTGTTAATTAAAATAATGTATAGTGTGTCTGTTCTACCTTCTAATTCACTGAATAATGCCTAGGGTCTTAAAAATGTGAAATTGGTAAGCTAAGGCACTGTTATTGGTCTCTATTCACCTTGAGCAGTAGAAAAAGAAAGAGGGTAATACCAGAAGAGTATATGTGGCTTATAACCTCCATAAGCATTTTACTTCTTGGAAATCTGACCAGAAGAAATGAATGGTGCCTCATTATCATTACTGGATATTGTGATCCACAATTCTGAATAATAATCCTGATCAAAAAATTGAAACATAAGACAGAATTTCAAATTCTCATAAAGTGAAGACTTCCTGGAGCCAATGAGACATATGAAACCTTTAATTGATCACCCTGAGAAGATATTTAAGTCTTAAAATATTTCCTAAAGTATTCCTAAGATCAGGTTTAGCTTAATCAGTTTTTTTTAATACTCTTTAAGCCACTATGTATGTGAAATCAAAGTGATAATAGCAGTGTTTTAAAAGCATAAGTGATCAGTGAGTTCATGCTAATGAAGGAGGGACAACTCCAAAGAAAGAGGGTGAGAATGGTTGTTTAGACAAAGAAACTCATCAACCCACTAAAGTTACAGTAGAATATGATGAGATGATGAACATTTTGCTATTATAATATTAATGATAACAATAAAATAAATACCATTTTTTAAAAACTAATACAATTCCAGAGGAATTGTCTTCAGTGTTGTACCCTTGAGATCGGGGTTAGTAAGCCTTTTTGTCCATGCTCCTCCAGCAGAGGAGTGCGTGCGTAGTGAGCCCATCACCCATTGTCCATACTCATTTGGGGCAGAAGGACAGCCAGTGGAAGAAGAATGGAAACAAGGGTGTGTTGCTACTTGAACCATGTGTTTTGAAATTATGAATATGTCATGGAAATATTGAAAAAAGCTGCAAGTTCTTGTACTTTTCATTGCCAACCATCTTCTTTTGGGTCTTATTTCTTTTATTACTTTTCTTGTCACCATATTTCAATCTAGAGGTCACTGCTGCTCCACCGGGCAAGTGAGTGCAGTCATGAGTGGCTCCTCTATTGTAGTAGAAAAAAGCCTGGGTGTGAATCTTACTCAAAGGCTTTCTACCTACAGTTTGGGGCAAAATAATGAAAATAATACTATGGCATCTAGAAAGTGAATGAGCAGTGTACATGCAAACACCTCATAGAATCGTTTTATAGCATTTAAATGAGTCAAAACACCAACAGAAACTGAATGTGTGACAACTGTTGAGTGTACAGTAATGCTTATTTCCTTCTCTTCTTCCAGAGGAGACCATCACATGTTCTGGGAGGGAAAATGCCACTACTCTCCCTTGCAGAATCTCTTCCTTTTTATCAATCAAATGCCTTATTTGCAGATGTTTTCTCATTTCATGCTTGAGCTATTTCAAGTCTTCTTTTTAAGCTTTTTAACTTTTCTTGTGTGGTTTGGATGGAAATTCACAGAACACATTCCTTTCCCAGGTAACAATTTATATACAGTGAATTTCATGTCACTAGCTGCAATTCCCTCTATGTAACAGCACTCTTTCCATTTCTATTTCCATCCATCCATCCTTTCTGGTCCTTCTTGACTTCTGAACCTTTTTTTAAGAGCAAATGCGTCTCTTTGGGTTTCATAAGTTTGATTGTTCTAAGGAGCACATTTGCATGATTGTTTATCCTACAGAACTTTGTAGAGTTTGACTAAAAGATGATGTGTCAGTCTGGGTAGACTAGAGAAACAAATCCATAGACACTCATTTGTGCATATGAAATAAGTTTATATACAAGAAAAATTGAATAGTGAGAAAACATCCTAGCCCAGCACAAATCAAATCCCTAAGTCCAATATTAGCCCTTATATCCAATATCAATCCATAAATTCCTTTTCAGACTCAAAAAACACATGCAATGACGTCGAATGCAGAATGAAAACAGGCCAGTGGATGGAAAGTCTTGTGGGTCTTTTGACAGTGGAAGCATCTGAGCACTGGTGTGGGCCTCCAACTGCCTCCTCCAGCTTCAGGGCTCTGGCTCCATCTGGTAGCTTCATGTGTCTTGTCATCAGGCATGTCTCACAGGGAGTGAGTGTATATGGCCTCCAGTGAGCTGTTTATCTCTGTGGTACCTCCAAATGCTGTCATCAAGCTACCATTTGATTGACATACTAGACTCTACCCCTTCACAAGGTGACACCAAATTATGTAACTACCAAAGATGTTCTCCAGGACTGGGTTCAGTTCCAGATTTAAACCTAATCTTAGGATTTTTACCACTCTGAAACAGGCAAATAGGTATTTTTTATGCTTTTGAATTTTATTCTACAGTTTGCACCCCTCTCTATGACCATCTAATGTTATTTCAATCAAAGTGAATAGGGGCAGCTGGCCATCATCTACTCTTCAAATCTTACATAAGGAAAAGTTATGTTTCAGGTAGTACATTTGTCCAAAGGACTGTTGGTTTCCTTTTGTCTGATTTCTTCCTTCATTATTACTCTGGATGGGAAGAGACAAGTAGCTGTGTTTTAGATCACCACTCACAAGCTTTTAAAATTCCCATCACTACATATCAGTATAGAATGAAGAACATTGTACTTATGGATTATGATATGTCAGTTGAGATTGTTGCCCTGAATATATTTTTGGGGGGGGGGGCAATCACTGCTCTCCAGTGGTGGGAGTATGAGGCCCAGCCCCACTGCTGGAATTGATGGAATTGATGGCCCAGCCCCACTGCGGCTCCATCCCAGTGGGCCGCGGTCCCGCGCACAACCTCTACGCCACCGGGGCTCAGCCCGGCCCTGAATACTTATGGTGCCAATTTGGGATTATGAAGAGTGAAGGGGTAGAGTTTAGTCTGTCAATAGGTGGCTGCTTTATGACCTTATTTGGAGGCATTATAGAGGAAAATATTTTGCTGGAGGCAAGACACACACACACACACACACACACACACACACTTCTTGGTATTCTTGATTAAAAGACATGTGGAACTACGCTAGAGACCCAGAGCAGGAGGAACCTCAGGGAGACACATGCCAGTTCTGAGATGCTTCCACTGCCACTGGATCTACAAGACTTTCCACCCACTGGCCTGTGATCTTTCTGTAACTTTCAGCATCATTACATGAGTTTTGTGCATCTGAAGAGGAAGTTATAAATTGGTATTGGACATATGGGATAATAATGACTTATGAACTTGACCCAGACTGGGCTGGAATGTTTTTTCAGTATTCAATTGCTCTTATATATAAAGTTCTTTCTCATAAACATATGAGTGTCTATGGATTTATTTAGTTAACCTTGACCAAGCCTAGTGGTTCCCTCAAGATGTGTGGTGAGGGCTAAGAAGTTTACATATTTTTGTCTACTGTATGTTCTGCCATAAAACTAGTTATGTTTTCAACACATAAAATATGAATTTAGAAACAGCCTTTGCAAATCATATATGTACTTGAGGGTATACTCCTGTTTCTGGTTATCTATCTATGTATCTTATAATTATCTTTATTTTCTGATTATAATTAATGTCTCTTTTCCCACCATTGTTGGCATATGTCTGTATTAGAATTAATCATGGTTAATGGTTAACCTTTTAATCCCAGGGACTCTTCTTGAGTTGGTCATATTTTGCTACCCTCCCTATTATTGTACACTGTTTTTTTGTGCACTCACTTCACCAATGTTAAGCACATATAGTTTAAGTAAATTACTTCCCTCCTTTCCCCTCCCATTCCCAGTAACTATTAAAGAATGTTTCTTTCTGTGCTTAGACCTTTGCTTGATTGTGTTGACTATGTTGGTGTGGCAATTTAGCTGGACAGTGTTTTGGTAGTTTTGAAATTTTCAGTGTTTGGTAGTTTTGAAATCCTCTTTCCCCATGATAAGATCTACTATAATGCACTTATATTCATAACAATATCTGCTATCAACAGTCGATCAATTGTAAGGGATTTTCCTTAAGGGAATGACTTGCCTCCAATATGTATGGATATGGGAGCAAAATTCTCTTGCTTTTTGCCAGATCTGAGTTCTATACCTCGCTAGTCATCATCTGACATCTGAGTTTTGGGACTCGAGCCCACAACCTGAGGATCCTAAGATTCATTCATTAGGAAACCTGCTGATCTTGGATTCATTTCCTTCCACAGCCTGCAGTCTAGCGTTTGACCATCAACCTTGTATTGATCAGTCCATGCAACTATATGAACAGGAAAAGCCTCTAGCCTGACTTCTAACCCATAAACATGGTATGTGGCAGCCTCTGCAATTGCATGAACTACATCCTCAAGGTAAATATCTCTGTATATGTGTACATATATCAGTTTGATTTGTTGTGCTTTTCTCAGGAACTCAGACTTATACTGACTGTAATAGTGGCAGTATACAGGGTCCTATTGTGCTTATTTATTTCACTAAGCATAATGTCTTCCAGGTTCATGCATGCTGTGAGCTATTTAATAGGTTCACCAGTAGTCAATAAATCTGTGTTATATTGCATCCTATGCATTATCATAGTGTGTTTATCCATTCCTTTATTGATGGACACTTAGATTGTTTTTACCTTTTTATTCTTGAGAAGAATGCCACAATGATCTTGCTTTTGTCATTGGTACTAGTCTCAAAGAGTCTGTTCGGACTCATAGTGACTCTGAACAACACAACACACAACAAAACCATCTAGCCTTAGGCCATTCTCACAATTGTTTTTATGTGTGATGCCATTGTTGAAGTCACTGTGTCAGTCTATCTTTGTAGAGGGTCTTCCTCTTTCTCATTGACCCTTGACTTTACCACGCATAGTGTCCGCTTCCAGAAACTGGTCTCTCCTGCCAATGTCCCCAAAGTAAGACGATAAAGACTTGCCATCCTTGCTTCTAAGAAACTCCCTGACCATGCGTCTCCCCAGGCAGATTTTGTTGCACATTTAGTGGTCCGTGGTACTTGGAATCTTCTTCGCAAGCACCACAATCAAGCATCCTCAATTTTTATTTGGTCTTCCTCATTCAATTCCTGATTTTTACATGCCTATAAAGTGACTGAAAATAACCATGGCTTGGGTCAGAGATACCTTGTCCTCCAGGTGATATTTTTGCTTTCCAGTACTTTAAAAATGTTTTGAACAGCCGATTTCCACAATGCAATACATTGCTACATTTATTGACGGCTGCTTCCTGTAACATTGACTATGAATCCAAGCAAAATGAAGTAATTGATAAGCTCAGTCGTATCTCCATGTGAAGATTTGTTGTTTTCTTTATGCTGCATTGCAATCAATACTAAATGCTGCAGTTTTTGATTTTCATCAGCAAGTGTTTCAAATGAAACCCTTTGGGTTTCAGCAAGCAAGGTTGGGTCATCTTTGTACCAAAGTTTGTGATAAGCCTTTCTCTTATCCCTATGCTATGTTTTTCTACAGTACACCTTCTCAAATTATTTGCTTATCATCTAGTTTGAACAAGAAAGGTTTCCTTGTTTCTGCACAAGTTCCACATGAGTATAATGAAAGATTTGTAATTCCCATTCTTCATTAGAGTTATTCATACAATGAGCACAAATGTGCATTTCTCTTCTATCCCACTTCATATTTTTAATGGTATATATCTAGGAGTGGGACTGCTGGATGTTACAGTATTTATCTTTCCAAATTTTTTTGTTAAGTGCCCTGTCAATTTCTAGAGCAGTTGCAGCATTTTATATGCCCACTTGCATTGTATGAAAGTTCTGATCTTCACACACACACTTGCTAGCATTTTTTGTTTGTTTTTGTTATTTACTATTGCTATCATTACCAGGGTGAGGTGATATTTTATTGCTGTTTTGATTGGCATCCCTGTAATGGCTAATGAAGGAAGTCTGGTGGCATTTCACTGTTATCCACAAGGTCTGTGGTTCAAATATACCAGGTGCTCCATGAAGGAAAGATGACGCTATCAGCTCCTATAAAGTTTCATGTTCTCAGAAAACCTGGATGGGGTTTCTGTAAGTTACAATCTGCTCGATGACAATGAAATTGTTGATGACCACAGCCATATGTTCTGTAGTTTTGGGCCGCTTCAGTGTCCTCTTTGTTGATATATCACTTCATGATCTCTACCCATTTGAAAAATATTTTAAAATTTTTTTGTTATTGTGGCTTTGAAGTTTTCTATAAATTTTAGAAATTAGCCTTTTGTCAGAAACGTCATTAGCAAAATTTTTCATATGCCATAAAAAGTCTTTCAATATTCATGTCTTTAATTTTGGGAGGTCTTAGTCTTTTCATCTGTCTTCTGTTTTTAATGAATTTCCACTTAGGGTTCATAACTGTGCATGCCAAAATTTAGGACCCCTAATCGTGCCCCATTTTCCTTCAATTATTTTTATAGTTTTAAAGATTTATATTTATGTCTTTTATAGAGTGTGAAATATAGGTTCTGATTCAGTTTCTGCAAACGGATATCCAGGTTTTCAAGAACCATTTGTAAATAAAGTAGGTTTTGGTTAAAAAAAAAAAAGTGAGTTTCTTAACTCACCTCTGATCTTCGGGTTGAGTTCCTATCTCACTTCTTTTGTCACTGATTTTTGCCAAGGGAATGTTTCAATAGCTTCCTTCTGATCTTTTCCTTCTATTGCTTAGAAGTATTTAAAGAACTGCTCGCTGTTACCATACAATCAAGTCCCGCTGAAACAAACACTGGCTGTCCTTTGTTTCTTGTATGTCTTTTACATACCGGTTGTTTTGCACATAGCTCTTCTAATCTTTTCAAGTCAGTAAAGTAGGCAAAGCTGTTCTCCTTAAATGAACAGCAAAGAGAGGATTGGCCAGGGTGGTGTACTGGCAGAAAGTCAGGAGCTACAAATCCGAGGACACTGCACTCACACCCGGTTTTGTTTTCCTGCAAAGTTCATGGCCCTCGTCACCACACGTTACCTTTCAAGGAACTGATACCTCCATCCAATCATGGTTATGTAATTATGTTTCATGTATTTTTATGACTCTGATTCCATATTAGTATATACTATAAGACTGTAAGTTCCTGGCATGGTGTGGCACTTACACAGAGAGACTGTTTCCCCTTGGTGTCTTTTAGCACGTGCCTAACACACAAAGAATTCTCAGATGCCTGTATGTTAAAGGAAGGCATACACTAGCTAAGATACTAGAAGCAGCTGCATGTGTGATTTTCAGGAAAAGAGCAGTCTGCAGACCGTGGGGCTATCCTTTCCTGGAAAAGGGGGAGGCTCTTAAAAGACTTGAATGTGGAATCTGAAAATCAGGTAAGAGGGAAGCGACAACATTGTGCTTGTTTCCCTCTTTCTTGCATGATAATAACCTCTTGTGAATAGTGGTTCACTACTTATTTTACATCTGCAATGATAAATGATACTTTTTCAAACTTTCATATAGTACCCATTCTGCATAGTACACTTTATCAGCATTAGGAAAGCTTACTTTCATGTGGACGTTGTGTCAGCTATTTAATTCATCACTTACGGGTGGTCCTCAAGAGCAGTTTTGTTTTTAAAAGAAAGATTGCTATTCCACATGTATGTGGAAACACAGATACACTCCTATTATCCACTCTGATCTATAGAAATGCATTTCTATTATTGAAGGTCTGAATATGATCTTATGCAAATGGTCCCTTTCATGATTTGGTACTTATCTGGTGGTGTGAGCAAGTGTGTTATATGTTTTATTTGAGTGGATAAGAAATGATGGAGATAAACCTGTCTGCATTTAGCATTTATAGATATATTTATGAAGAATAAATCAGAAAGCAACTCAATGAAATACCAAATTTAAGCAAATGCATTTCAAACATATCAGGGATCATGAGGCGGTATCCTAGGGTCAGAGCCAAATTAAGGGCCTCTAACAACAGCAGAGCAAATGGACTGAAGCACCCTCGGGACTCTCAAATTGCAAAGTAGACAGTTACTAGATTGAATGGATTTCCACTTAAATCTAATAAAAACCAATTATTTGGTAAGCTTTTCTAACATTTTAAAATGTATGTCAGCCTGTACTGTGTAGAGAAACAAATTCGGTGACGCTCGTGTGTATATAAAGACACGAAGGGTTAAAACTTTGTCATTTGAAGCTCTTCTGATGCACACTGGACCCGATCTGGTTTTCAACATTTTCTGTGTTTCTTTGTTGGTTCTTATCGGAGTTTACCTCGGATGTGTGATCTCACTGGCACTCACTGTCTTGAATTTGTGGTATAAGTTTTGCTGTTTTTCAGCATAGGAAACTCAGGATTGTTGAGTCTATAGGGATCCACAAGTGGAATAAGGATTTTTCTCAGGGGTACAGCAGTTGAGGGAAAGAGAAGACTAAAGGGGAGACTATGTCCACGAATCCAGGAAGGAAAAGAGTGTTTTGAAAAGGATTACGGTAACAACTGCAACATGCTGCCCGAGGTCACATACCCAAGGAGGCATCATGAGGCTATCACCTGCCTGACAGGTTGGACTCCGCCCCTACACTTTCACAAAGCTCTAAGTTGACGTAAAACATAGCTGCCAGCACATGCATTTCATACCCTTCACACTAGGAACCAGTGTCTTTAAGCAGTTCCTTTACAGATACTTACATGGTTTGTATTTATTAAGGGTAGGAGTTTCCCTTGTAGGAGAGAACCAACCTTAATCCTTGACAGTGTTCTTTGCTTGTTAAGCAGTATAATGATTTGTGGAATAAGTAAGGCACAAATGCCTTTGGAAAAACAATTAATATTAGTTAAGCACAGAATTTTGGCATTAACCTTAACTCAAATGCAGTTCTTGGCCTTGTTGAAATATTTGATGATAAATAATGGGCAAAGAAGGAGAAATGTTAAGAAAACCAAGTAGTGACAGAAACAATAACATTAGAGGTAAGAGATGAATTCAGCCTTTATTGGAGCTTGGTAATTCAATTTCAGTCACTAGAGTTTAGATTATTGATTATTTTAAATAAAAAATTGAATAACAAAGGCAAAGGCACCATGAAGCAACAATGGTTATTTATCACTATTGTAAAAATGATTTTCTTTATTTTATTAGGCAGGTTTCCATTCTCTTCATGAGCCATAGTACAAGTCCGCGTTGCTACATAATTGCTTTTGGCTGCTAGCCATCTGACAAAGTTAATTCTTACTTGTCTGTGTCCTGGTCCTAGGAGAGGATCCAATATCTACAGAATTTTGTTTGCAGCAGCTCTATCTTGTAGTAAGAGGAAGAATGAAATCTTTATGCTTCTCTTATGCAAGGAGTATGATCAATTTTCATTAGAGACAGAGTGAAAATTATTTTGCAACCTAAAATATTTCCATCTACTGCCTCTAAAAAAAGATAGATAAGAATTAAGACATGTTTATACACTGTTAACTAAGGAAAATGGCCTTTTAAATATACTTGCTTAAAAATACTTTTTGTTACTGGTCAGAAAATGCATATGCTAAGAGGAAGAATTTGACTTTTATTTTGGTACCTACTTTCACTGTAATTTGCCTGTGTGTGAGTTAGAAGGGAGGTGTATTTCAACTAGGAAAATATGATTCTACATGTAATACTTCATGGCTTCTAGAAATAGGAAAATTCTTACTAAATAACCCAGAGGACATAATAATATTGTGGTTATTTGCTTAAGGTGACCATATAATTTCTCCTCCAAAGTCACACACTCTTGAAAGTAAAAGGAGATACTATTAATGTTAGATTAAAGGATATGGAAATCGCTCTATTTAAATGTATAAAAAGGTCTAATATTGACAGCTTCAAATGAACCAACCTATATTTACAGTAGTTTCCATCAAATCTGTTACAATTCTTGGTGATGTTACATATTAACAGAGCACATATGTATTCCATAGGGTTTTTTATGGCTGATTAGTTTTTTTTGAAAAAAACACTATCAGTATTTTATTTTGTGTTCTTGCTGTTCTACATCTATAGCTATCTTTCCCATACAAATCTAGAGTCTAATGGTGTTTTGCTGACTCCCTAGTCTGTCAGAGATACTTTTTTGGTCTGTATAAATAAAATTCATCAGTTTTGCAAGTTTGAAAGAATCTGTGCCTTTGAATTAGGGTGTTGGTAAAGATTGTGGACTACATACTGTGGCATCTCAGAAAAATGAGCATTTTTGGACAAAGTACCACCAGAACACTCTTTAGAAGCAAGTCTTGCTTACTTCGCAGCCATCAGGACATCATCCTTGGCAGAGATTCTGGAAGATGGACTTGCACAAAAGGGCGCAACAGTGGCTCACATTCTGCAAGGAGAGTGTGGATGATGGAGTAGGCTGGGTTGCAGTACTTTGTACATAGGATGGCATAAGTCCAATTGACTGCCCAGCTGTGAGTTTAGGGGGTTATTTTGGGGAGTATGTCAGAAGGTCCTGAGTGACTCGCTGGTTAAGAAGCACACAATGAATAACTTAAAGGCTGAATTAAAAATTTCCAGTTACTCCATGAGAAATGAGACAGATGCTTCTATAAAGATTGAGAGTCTCGGGACACCTATGGGGGAAGTTCTGCTCTGTCCTAGTCTCACCATGAGTTGGAACCAACTCAATGACAAAGGGTCTGTGTCAGCCTTTTCTTAGAAGAGTCTTTGGGTGAATTTAAACCTTTGTCAGTGGCTGAGTGCATTTACCATTTCACTTGAGACCAGAGGAGGAACCCAAGAATATTCTAAGCTAACCTTTCACTTCCTTTTAACTGTCCCCTGTACCAAGGAGCAATAGTAATTTGTTGATGGAAAGGTCAGGCATTCCAACTCATTATCTGCTCTACAGAAACGGGTCTAGCAGTTTACTTCCATAAAGAGTTACAGCCTTGGAACTCAGTATAGAAGTTCTACTCTGCCATGATTGGGCTGACAGTGGGCCTTTAACTTGTTAGCAGTGGGTTTGGTTTTGGTATCAAGTGCTACCATTATCTGAAGCTGGATATTATCAATGAATTACCCACTGTGCACCTGCAAGATGTCTACCTCTAGAAGGCACCATTCCACATTTACTTTCATTATAGCTAGCAGTAGCCCACATGTGTTGTCACAGTGTATGTGATTCTAATTCCAGGTTAAAGTACAGACAGTTTATTCCTTTATAGGTACTCGGTCTCTATGCATGACCACTTATTATTTTAAAACTTCCCTTTACTCTCCTTCCTGCTACCCAGACCCTCCCACAGTATACTGTACCTGTTGGGCCTTCAGCTCTCTTCCATTAAAAATTATAGAGCCATTTGCCTTCAGGACAGTCTAAGCAGCTGGCTAAACAATCTATTATACTAATTTATACTACAATGTTAATGAATAATTCAAATTTAATTTGTTGTACTACCTGGATGGCGCATTTGCATATTAACAGAATGATGTTAAACCCTACGGCAAAGAAGTAGTGAGCATACGGACTATAAACACTTTGATACATCTGACAATGAGATATCTTAGGGTAAAACATTATTTTTCCACTTTATTCAAAGAAATAATATAGACATTTGATTTTTAAATACATAACATCAGGTTTATATATTCTTAACAGTCTTTTGCACAGGCCTGTTATAACCAACCAAACCATGGAGGGACTCTAATCATGCATTTTGCATCTAGAGGGTTCCTTTAATACCTCATCACAAATATAGCTGCTTATAATCAAGAAGTAAAATTATTTATAAACACTGGGCAGTCTAGATCATGCAAATAGTTAACCATTTGATTGCTCACCGAAATATTGGAGTCATACACGTACCCAGAGTTCCCAGAAGAAAGACCTGAGCATCCACGTCTGAAGTACATGTCATTGTCACTTCTATGTAGCACACTTCTTCTCTGGCACATGCAGGGTTGGCAAGAGCCAGGATTGATGCCAGAGCAACTGGCACAGTCATTCCATGGCTTTGGATGACAAATTACAGTCTTCCTTCTTTTTCTTAATATGCAATATTTCTAAACCTAATATAATATTTCCAAAACGAATACTTGGAAATGTGAGTGAGAAGAACCTACTTCATGGAGAATTAATTGCGATGGTTTAGAGCAGTGCTTCTCACCTTTCAGACAGTTCCTCATGTTGTAGTGACCCCCCCCCCAAACATAACATTTTTTTGATGTTACTTAATCACTGTCATTTCGCTCATGTTATGAATTAGGAGACTCCTGTGACAGGGTTGTTCGAATCCCAATGGGTTGCAACCCCCATGCTGAAAACCACTGGTGTGGGGGCTTACTTTACCTAAAACTATGTAATTTGTCTCAGAAAGACCATCAAATCTTAGTCTCAACTTTAGTTTTCATAAACAAACCCTCAATACCTCCTTAATTAACAAGATTATTTCAAGGTAGGAAACATTGTCAGGTAATTCTTTCAAATTGAAAATTATTTGACTAAGGTATTTAAAAAACTCCTTAGATTTGAAAACATAGAAAATGTTTTTCTATGAAAATAAATGCCAATAAGTTTCTGGTAAAAATTCTAAATACCCAAAACATTTTGCATATGATAATTTGACTCATGGCAAAAAAAAAAAAAGATAACATGGTAAAATTGTGTTAGGCCAGTATACTAGAGGAAACAAGTCCAGTGACACTCATGATTATGTAAGAGAAAACTTTATATCAAAAAGTAATTATGCATCAATAAATCATCTCAGCTCAGTCCATCTAAGTCCATTAGTTCTGTACTAGTTCATAAGTCTCTCTTCAAACTCATGCAGCCATATGCAGTGATGCAAAATATAGGAAGATCAAGACTGGTGGGTGAAAAGCCTTAGGAAACCAATGGTGGTGGAAACATCACAGGGCCGGTATCAGTCTCACCTTGGTTTCTCAACAGGAAGGTGAGGGCGGAGGCAGAGAGAGTGGCCTGCATCGTTTGCGAGACACCCAAAATAAAAATATCTTTTTTCAAAACTATGCATTAAATTCTCTTTTTACAAAATAACCTTATCACCTTTGAAGTACTCTCCATTATTCTCAGTGCATTTTTCAAATCTGCCATTCCATTCTTAAAAACGTTTTCAAGGCCGTGTTTGGAGAGCTGACAGCACCTCCCTCATTTTCTTCTTTACGTCTTCTACATCCTCAAATCACTATGCTTTCATGCCCCTCTTCGTTTGTGGAAGCAAAAAAAAAGTCATACCAAGTCAGGTGAGTAAGGTGCTTGGGGTCAGAGAGGCATGCTGATTTTTGTCAGAAACTGGCACGCTGAGATGACGGCGTGAGCAAGTACAGTGTCATTGTGGCAAAATTAGTGCCCTGTCTGCCACAAAGAAGACCTTTTTGCTTATACACTGTCACGTACTCTTTACAGAACCTCTAAATAGAAAGCTTAATTAGCAGTCTGACCTGGTGGAACGAACTCCAAATGCACTACGCGTCAACATTTTTGTCCATTTTGGAAGTTGATGGATGCCCAGAAAGAGACAACATTTCACCTTCTTTGAAATGAGAATACCACTTGTACACTTGAGTTTTTCTCATGGCGCTGTTCTTGTAAGCAGTGTTTAACATCATAAATTTCTGCAACAATTTTTTCTAAGTAGGAAACAAAATTTCACAACCACACACTGTTCTCTTAAACTAACCATTACAAGATATGAGACTTAAGCAAAAGCACTTTTACAAAAAGAGTCAGTGACCAGAAAGAACCTTCTTAGGTAATGCCACTGGATGCACTAACTCAGAGCAAGTTTCTGGATACTTGCCATGTGGAAAAAATGTGTACTACAAAAGTTCTGCCAAGTGTAGTTTTTTTTTAATGGATTTTGGAGGAGTATTCCCTCATAAATCAGTGGCACTTTCAAATGAGGTCATGAAGCTACAAGTCTGCCTGGCAGACTGAACTCCACCCACATCTTCCTACAGGTGCCATGTTGATACAAAAAAATCTATCATAATCACAGAACTTTAGTAAAAGTGATGCATGAATTTGAAAAGAGTGTTAGCTTGAGTTATAGTTACCTAATTTTTAGATTGCTCACTAATAGAAATACTTGTTTATAGTTCAGAAAATTTTGTGAGAATGAAACAAACTGAAAAATTAAATACTGCAGATAATCAAATACTGCTGGCTCCAGTCCTACTTCATTGCATTTTGTTTGGAAAACAATTCATCTTTATGTACTGAAAGCACAAAAACTTCTGAGGGTACTTCCTTAAGACAAGCTATAACATACAACTTGGGAGATTCTAGTTTCACAATAGCAATAATATCCTGCAATATACAGAACATGACTGCTTTTCATTACTTCCCCTGTGAAAAGGACAAAATAATTGCTAGGTTTTGTGTCAAAATATGAGAGGAAGAAAAATCTCAAGGTCAAAATACACTTTCCTATAGCTCACCGATCGGGAAACTAGTAAGTACAATGGAATTACAATTTGATGGAGTCACCCAGGAAACACAGATAAAAGTGATGAGTCTATGGAAATAGGGCTCAAGTCAAGACTTAAGGGAAAATGTTACTGTGCCTGGCTACTAAAGTTTAGGTCAGTCGAGATCTGAGGGAGCTGTTCCTATTGTGGGGTCCCAGGGTAGTGCAAATTTTCCATACACCCACCTGTCACAGGCAAGTTGGTGACTTGAGTCCAGCCAGATGTGACTCCCAAGATAGTTGTGATGATCTGCGTCTGAGAAAGCAGCCCTGGGGAAGTGGAGGGAGTATCATTCTCAGCTGGCACATATGTTCTAGCCATAAGTTGGAATTTACTCCAGGATACTCTTTTTCTTTCTTTTTCAACTCATCCTTGGCATGTCACATGCACAATGGGTTCTGTTGAGGAGGAGATAATGAAAAGGTACCTGTGAAGAAGTAATTAATGTCCACATCCATCTCTGAGAATCATAATAAAATCTCATGTAAAGAAAGAGTGGGAGGACACCCTTGAACTTTTCTCAGGTTTTTTTTTTTTTTGCTTTTACTCTGGAAGATGTAGCCTGAAATTGTGACAGATCTGTCAGAAAGATGTTCGGCAGGAAGTAAAACATAATTTGGGCAAGAATCTAAACTCTGTGCTATGTTGCTTTACAAAATATTTCTAAGGGAAAGATTATGTTTTTCATTGTGTACATTCATTATCATCCCACACAGTAATATTTATTTAAAAAACATTTGAAATCTATTACAATTAATTAATGTTAATATTACAAATAGTATGGCCTCAAACTAAATAATTCACTCCATTAAGTTCTCCACTTAATGTGGTGCTGTACCATATGATCTCTATAAAGATTACTTTTTGTCTTCCTTGTCTTTTAGTTAAGAGCTCTCATGGCATAGTGGGTACACACTGGGTAGGTGCTCATGGGAGAAAGGGCTTTCTACTCCTGTGAAAAGTCTTAATCTTGTAAGCCCACCCCCATCCTACAGAGTCCCCAGGAGTCAGCATTTCCTCAATGACAGTGATGGTGGGGTTTTGGGGTTAGTCTTTCAGTTGGTGTCAGTGAAGATTGTTATGAAGGCACATCTGGAAACATAAACCAACTGCTAGTGAGTTGCTTCTGATGCATATGAACCCTAGGCAGGGTTTCCGGAGGTGAGGCTTTTGAGTTGGAACCACTTAATTGTAAGTTAACAATTTAACACTCTCCTGACAGTGCCACAGTGCCATCAGGGATTTCTATAGAGCAGCAGTTCTCAGCCTGTGGCTCCCAGCCACCCTCTTTGGGGATCAAACCACCCTTTCACAGGGTCGCCCTATTCATAACAGTAACCAAATGATAGTTATGAAGTAGCAACAAAAATAATTTTATGGTCAGAGGTCACCACAACATAAGGAACTCTTTTAAAGAGTGGTGGCTTTAGGAAGTTTGCATTAGAGCAAACAAAACTTCTATAAGGTAATCACATTTATCCATTTAAAATGTTTTCAAAAAATATCTTTGCATTTAGTCCCAATAAAGCCAAAGAAAAATCACTCAGTCTTGTCAAACACTGACATCTCCCTTCAACCTTGACATAATCTAGAATTTAATTTAGTTACAAGGAGCTCCTGAAAGGCAACAGTCTTTCATATATAAATTTCTAGATTCTGATTGCAGGAAGATGTCAATGTTAATTTTTACAACCCAATGTTATATTAAACATGATGTCAGATTTGACATCATTGATTTAGGTTTCCTTGCCAAGAGATAATATGCTATTCACAGTAAGTAATATATTTAATAATGTAATAATTTTTGAGTTTTTTTTACCATTTTCAAAAAGTAGAAAAAAGTAGTAATAATAATTAAGCAACTTAGGCCTTGAAATTTGTATTAAAGTCCTTTGGTTGTAAGTCAATTTAAAAATGACACAACTTTGTAAGCTAAAAATAATTTAGGATCAGTAATATCTCACTATTTAAACTCTTGCCTTAATAATATATTCCTATGAAAATGATTGAAAATCTGTTTAGCTATTCATGTATAGTAGCCTTTTCCTAAAAACATTTTCTGTCCACTGTTTGAGTAATCTCACAATGAGGCAGAAACAATTACAAATCCCCTTAATAATTAACAGGTAACTCAAATAGAGGAACTGTTATTTAACATTTAAATATTAAAAAATACTTTGATATTTGTTACTGCCTCATCCATTAGCATAGTAAGATTACTTATTATGTTTTTTAATGAAAAATTGATTACATAGATTCCCCAGAGCCTAGAAAACTAAGATACATGATTAGAGATCAATTAATACAGTGTCTCGCTTTGCATCTTCCTCTTGTTCATTGATTGTAGGGACAATTGCAGCAAATCTTTTTGATCCATTACTTTACCCTTTGGGAGTTTTCATTTCATTCTTTTTGAATATTCTGAGAGAATACTTAACTATATCTTGACAATGAATTCAAGTTTTAGAATATTTTATTTCTGGTAACTCTTTGGTTTGTGAAACTGCACTTTAAGGACAAAAAGGTACCTGTTTCAGATGGAATTATATCAGAAAAACAGAAATATTTAACCCTGTTCAGCTATTCCTCCCTTCAAAGTACCTGACAAAAATAGTTCCATAGGTGATAAAGCAAAACAGGTGTCCTAGTAGTAAAGTCTTTAGTCGTATACCAGAATATTCCCATATGAAGTACTACTAGATCCCATATGGAACCCACCTAGCCAAGAAGACCTAGACTCAGAAAAGGGCAAAACAATTTGCTTTATGCCTAAATACATGTAAAACTCATGTCTTTGATGTTTCTTGAGTTCAAGAGAGATCTTACTAGAAAACACCCACCTAAAGAAAGTGTCAAAGCTAAGGAAAAAGAACCTTTCAGATTGAACAAGTTTCTTCCCTAATGTCTAGAGAGAAGTTCCTTAAGCCTTTCTGACCAGAAGCCTAAGGGGTGGGAGAGAAAAAGGAAAAGTTTCCTTTTCTTTAAACACATTTACATAGGAAAAATGGGAAAGAGCATAAAGTTCATTAAACTAAAACAAACAAGCCAACCAATCTATTGCCATTGAGTTGATAGTAACAGAGACTCTATAAAACAGAGGATATAGGTTTCCAAGACCGAAATCCTTATCAAGGAAAGTTGCCCTATCTTTCTTCTGCAGAGGGCCTGTAGGTGAGCAGCTAACTACTGTGCCATCAAGAACTTCTTTTAAAGAGTCATGATGTTCTGTACATTAGTTCCGTGACTACACCAAGTGTCTCAGAGGTTAATGGTATCCTTTCATTTTTATTTTTTTGAGAAGCCCAAAGTTAATGTTTATTCCCAGACTGTTTACTGGTCCTCGTCACCAATGTCTGCTTCAGATGCAAGATAGCACTCTCTGACAGCCCCACCCATTTTCCTAAGCACCTGCTTTACATCTCCGGTGGCTTCTAGCCATGTACTAAGTCACACCCGTCACATCCTTTAGCCTAACAGACCACTTCCGACGCTCACTGTCAAGATAAAAGTCCTGGAAGAAGGAGAGGGTCACTTGGTGTGAACCAGAGTTTCTTCGACTCTTCTCTGCTCGCTTGTCTTGTCCTTCCCAACACACTCCACACAGAATTTCACAAACATAAGGGCTGTCTTTTTTTTTTTTCTTGTATAGCTGGGAGCATCCAGACCTCTCTCTTCTCCTAGGGAAAGTTTTAAATCGTTAGTGACTCTAATAACAATGATACAAATGATACAAATAAGATATAATCGATACAACTTATATCTCTCATATAATTGTACAGCACTGACCACATGACCGTACATATTTAATCTGTATGTTAAGCAAAACAACTAAGAATCTTCTCTGTCTAAAGAAGATTTGGCATCGACATTGGAGGAATATTTACTACAACCTGCAAAATGCAGTTGACACAACCTGGCTTGCTGAAAACCAAGAAGCACTTGATGATGATCAAGAATCACAGGTTTGAACTGTGACTCAATGTAAAGATAAGCCTTCACAGGCTGAGCCCCGCTGGCGTAAGTGGTTGAGTGCGGGACTGCGGCCTGCAGGCTTGGCGGTTCAAATCCAGTGGCAGCTCTCAGGAGCAGTGCTGGGTAGCCCTCAGGACCACCAGAAAGCAGTGACACGCCCCCCCTCCCCTCAAAAAGATAAATCTTCACAACTGTACTAGTAGATAGTATCCTGATAAACAGGGGAAATATTGAAAATGTCAATGAGTTAATTTCACTTTGCTCCACAATCAATTAACCATTGTGTAATAATACTTCTTTGCTCACCCTCATATATGTTAATGTAGAAAAAGCTATGTAACGGCTTTCTGGTCATGTGGTCGACATCCTCTCATTTTATCAATCTCCCTTAGGAGTGGTGAAGGCTGAGGAAGCAGCCACAGATAAAGAGACTTGATCTTCTCCTCTCCTGCAACCCAACAACTGAATTTCTAGTCACTCACAGAAGAAACAACATATATTCAACACATAACTTAAGCTCCCAACATTCTTGAAAATCCCTTAAAGAGCTATTATTTCTTAGAAATCTAAGCCTTAGTTGGATTCCTTTTTTCTTGAAGATGTCTAGCTTGCAGAAAATGCAGGGATTGAATATCTTTTTGCATCCCTCTACACCTGCTTCAGTTTGTCTGCCTCATATCACTTGTCTCAGAAGAATTGGGGAGAATTTTTTTTTTAGAATTTCCTACACATTCTAGGCAGGATAAATAAAATACGTGATAGCGTACTATATAAAGCTTAAAAGCTGGAGGCCAGTACATTTTTAACATAAAACACATTTTGATACCCACCTTAGACAATGCTAGTCATAACTGAAATAGGCACAGTATGTTCTAAATTTTATGGTTTAAGGGACAAATTTGTCTTAATCCAAAAAACATTTTAATTGTCACTAATAACCAGCAGATTTTATAGATTTCTCATTTTAAAAGAGGTATGTCACGTAAAAGCATAGCTCCAGAATATCAATTCACATTATTTTTAGTTCTACAATATTCCAAGCCTCCCTAACCCCTAGTTTATTTGGTTTTACTGCACCTAGTCCTGCTATTTCAAAGACCAATGACATATTTTAAATATAAATTAGGTAAGATCATCACCCTGATCAAAATTCTCCAATGCCCTTGTATCATATTTAGACTAAAACAAAAGCTTCATTAACTACCAGACTCTGTGATCTGGTGTCCATTTATTTTCCTGACTTTATCTCCTAATTTCTTATTGCTCATCATACTCCCACTCTCTGATCTTCTTGTCGTTTCAATATATATGATATATTTTCATCTGGAGAACTTTGAGTTAGTCTTTCCCTTAATCATGACTTCTATTTCCGCAAATCTTCACTTTCCCCATTCCCTTATTATTTAGGGTTTATTCTCTCACTAGGACATTTCTTGGTTCCATTATGAATTTACCTCCCCACATTCACCTGAACCAACCTCAGCATATCTTTGTATGTGTTTTTTCCTAGCACTTTTATGAATTTACCTAAACCAAACTTTGCTATGCAAACATGATGGAGAGCACAATGGTAGCCACTAAGGGAGTTAGAAAGAGTGATTGGCAATTTGATTTGGGTTGAATTGTGTCCCCCAAATATGTATCAATTTGCCTAAATCATGATTCTCAGTGATTTGTCAATTATGTAAATATCAAGATGAAATTTTTTCAGTCATGGTGTGATGTGATCTCATGAGATCAGCCAGTCCATTGTAAGGAAATTAGAGTGAATGCAACACCCTTACTCAGGTTACAACCTTGATTCAAAGTAAGGAGAGACTCCCCTAGGGTATGACCTCTATCACTTTATATCTTACAAGAAATAAATGGAAAGAGAAACAAAGAATGGGGAGAGGGATACACCAAAGTTGGGGTCCTGGCTGCATGTAGGCTTTCGTAGAGTTCTGTGGGAGAGCTGCATTGATGATACAATGTACACTTATGAAGATAAGGGGGTAGTTAGCATTCCAGAGAGAAACTTTGTGAAGGTCTTATTTGATTGAAGTCATGGTGTAGTTCAGGTAAAACAGGATATGACCTCACTTCCTTGAAGACAGAAGGCATAGAACTTGGGACCTTGGTAACCAGGCACTAACAGTTCATAGGTAGCCCTAACTCATCTTGTTTGAGCAAAGATGCTTAAGGTGGGAACTTGTTTTCCTATTGTTACTGTTACTGTTTCCTATTGATTCTGTATGGCAAATATTGAGAAATAGAAGATTTTGATACATTAAGGAAAGTTGAGATGTAGTCTCAATTCCTTCCTGAAGAGAACCTAGATAGTGGCTAAAAAAAGAACTCAAAAGGTAACACAAAGTGGTCCATGGCAGGCCAATCTAGAGCAGGCCACCTCTGTGACCCCACCTGGGCAGCCTCTCAACCAGACCCTGAGGTCATATTAGCCTGCTGGGCTTTTTACTAAGTGGACACAGAGGAGATGAAGACAGAAGCTATTGGGTGAGAAAAAGTGTATCTGGGAGAGAAGTGGCTGGAAGTGGGGGTGGGGGAACAGGGTAGCAGAGGTAAAATGATCTAGGGAGACATAGGAAGAGCTGGTCATGGTGAACATAATTCTTCAACTGCTACTTTACCACTGAGGGCTTCCCTAGTTTCATCCCATGGTCCTTTACCATCACTGGATGCAAGGGACTGAGTTTGGCTTGAAATGGGGTGATGGGTGGCTTAGTCCATCAGGTTATATGTTTTGGGACCGACTGTTCAGAACCTTGCCCTTCTCATACATAGGATAGTGGGCCATATAGGTCTCTACCTAGTTGATGGGTTTTAAAGAGAAATGGCCCTGGGGTTGCAGGTTGAAGTGGCAGCCTGGGAATTCTTTGAGTTCCAATTGGTCTTGTGTGGGGCAATCACCCAATGAAGCTAGTTCCTGGCTTTGCTGAGCCACTGCTGAACCTGTGAAGATCCTAGTTCTCCAAGGTCCTCTTGGAATATACAGAGTTTGCAATTTCTAGCCATAATCAGTGGCTACATGATGCAACCAACAGGCAAGTCCTCCCAGAAGATGGTGAGCTAGGAGTTCCTCCGAGGCCCACTAGGCAAAAGGGCTTGAAGGTAAGAGAAGCAGGTGGCTTCCCTCCATCTGATTTTCCCACAGGAATTCAGGCCAAAAGAGGAGGCCAGATTTCCACAAACATGCCACCTCAAGAAAGGGACTAATAAGAGCAGGCCCAACATCTTGGTGAATACAGGTGTCAGAGTCTCTGCTTAGGGTTCTGAGATGACCAGAAGGTTGCTTAGACCAGACAGTACCCTAGAGGTACCCTGCTTTCTCCCAGGCTTTTACCATTAGTGTATCCCAGTCCCCTCTCAAAGGACCAGCCACCACCCTTCTCTCCTTCCATAGCACCCTTCCTGTTCTGGCCCAGGTACAAATTATCTTTCCCCTTATCTTTAGGAATATGAAAAGCTAGTCTGTTTATACTGTTTTCTCTTCACATTAGTCCCAGTGTCTTATTGCGTGTTGTTCCTGTTTTCGTGTTAACTCCGCACCTTAGAGACACAGATGTGAAAAAGAATTCAGTTACGATTGTAAAACAGGGATCAAAGGGTGAATTTGGAGCTGAAATATACATGAGAATGTATCAAATCTTCCCCAGTACTCATGGGGTCTTGAACCTTACATTCCAAAGATGAGTGCCCTGCCTTCCACAGTACAGTGGGGAATTGCCACCTACCTGCTGTGAACATGGGGATATCCCTACACTCCCCCAAGTCTCACTTTGTCCTTGTGAAGGATGGGAAGGTAAAGAGTTGCAGTTGGCCTGGATTCCTATCAGGCCCACATGGGATAAACTTGGCAAGCATGCCTGCCAAGGATTGGACAACTTTAAAGGGGTCGGCATGAGACTGCTATCTAGAAGGTCAAAGCAGACAAAGGGATCTGACTCCTTGAAGGAGAGTCAATATGGTGGCAAAGACTGGGCCTCTAATCTTGCCATTGTTCCTAAAACCACCGTCTTCTTCCTGTAGTTTACCTTACAGGCTTGGTCAGGCTCCAGACTTCTCTAACCTGAAGCTCCTGCTGCAACACGTACATGCCAACATGGCCACGTCACACCTACAAAACGGGGCCTACCCTCTCAGGACAGAGCTTGGGGGTGAGCAGGACCAGGCATGACTGCATAGGAGTGTATCATCAACCTACAGGACCATATTACCCAGAACCTTTTGAGCCAAAGCTGAATCATTTTAGACCCCCTTTCTGGTCAACAACTGTGTGTGAAGACTTTCTGGGCTAGGAGCCTTGGAAATGGGGTTTCCTGCCGCTGGCTTTTTCTGTCCTTGGAAAGGCACAGTGAAAGGCAGTCATGTTTATAATATTTTCTCCTCTTGCAGCTCCAGAGCTGTGGCTGGCGCTGGAAGAGGCACATCCTCCAGAACAGATTATAATCCTGCTCTTATAGTCCTGGAGCAGGAGACCTCACCAGGATCACCCCAACAGCTCCAATGCCCCAGTAGGAGAGAGAGCCTTTTGGGGAACCAGAGTATTGTATTGGGCCAGCTCTGGGAGTGTCTCCTCACGTAGCTGGTACTGAGGTCCCTGCTCCCACCACTCCACAGGAGAAGGAACCTCACCTGGGATCCTCCCACCAGCCCGGTGGAGAGTTGGAGTACTATCTTGTGCCAGCTCTAGGACTGACTTATGCCTGCCCTGCTATTGTCCATCCAGATAGCACCAACCCTGGAGTCCATAGACTGCAGGCGCTCCCTCTGAAGTGCTAGCCAGGCCAACGCAGGCCAACTCACTGTCCCACTCCTCTGCCGTGACTCCTCATCTACAGCCGGGGACGTCCATGCCAGCACCACATCATGCGTTTCCTTCATCTGATGTGACATTTTGTGTACGTATGGTATATACTGAGCAAACATGCTCTCTATGTGATAGTTCTGTTGTGGCAACATGGTACCCATAAGAAAATATGGGTGGTGCTTATCTTATCAACCAGGTCACAGCTTGATGACCTCCTTCGGAGATGTGACTGAGATAAATGCCTCACTGGAGGCCGGCTCCTCTCTCGTTCTCCCTGGTAGTTTTGGTAGTTGGACCAGTGGGCTGCCTTATCTAGCTGCCCTGCCTTACCACGTGTGCTGTGCTACCTGTGGACCACTATGCTCTCAGAAGCACTAAGACCAGCTTGTGTCTGTAGCTTGTGGGCCAACCCCATTCAGTCTGTCACCACTGCTGCCCACCCCTTCGTAGCTTGATGTCTCTACCCTGAGGCTCTCCCACCACATGCTTTGGTAGGCTGTGCTCCTGGCCTCTGGTCCACATCTCACCACTCCATCTTCCTGCTGTCCAGTGCCTTGGCTGTGCGAGTTGGAAGGACGTTCACTATATTAGCTGCCCCAGGAAAGTGATTTGGACTGAGCTCTCTGTACTGTATATTGTTTGGACTAATTTTCTGTTAGATCCTTTTGATATATATATATATGTGTGTGTGTGTGTGTGTTTGTGTATGTATGTGTGTGTGTGTGTGTATATATATATATATATATATATATATATATCCTGGTTTTGTTTCTCTAGAGAGCCCTGCTCCTAACACATAATAGTCTATATTATTTGACCTGCTAGATTAAGATTTCTCTTTGTTTTCAAAATATGTTTCAAGTATGTAATATGGTGATGTTATATACTTTCCCAGTCTTATTAAACCCAAACCAGTATCTACTACCAGATCGTGCTTACACCACCAGCAGAAACTTTGTACCCATGGAGCAGTAAGCAGTCCTCTCTGTTCCTTTCTCCCTAGGTCAGGGGTTCTCCACCTGTAGGTCATAACCCCTTTGGGTCGAATGTCCTTTCACAGGGGTCACCTAATTCATAACAGTAGCTAAATGACAGTTATGAAGTCACAATGAATATAGTTTTCTGTTTGCGGTCACCACAACATGAGGAGCTGTATGAAAGGGTCAGGGCATTAGAGAGGTGGAGAGACACTGCCCCAGACTGTGGCAAACTTGGTCAGTTCTCATGTCTATGTGCATGTCTGCTATATGAGGGGGTAGTCCCCTCCCTCCCAAAATGAATTTTCCCCAAATTTAAGTATTTAATTTTTTTTTAACAAACAACCTTATCACCTTCAAAGGACTCTCAATTACCCTTCCTACATTTGCCAAGTCTGTGATTCAATTCTCAAAAACAATTTTCAAACTCCTCTGCTGGATAGTGGACAGCACCTCGCTTATTTAGGTCTTTGCCTCTTTTATGTCTGCAAATCACTCTCTGTTCATGTCTCGCTCCATTCGTGGAAAAGAAAAAGTCACACAGGATGAGGTCAGGTGTGTGGAGCAGGAGAATGATGCTGGGCTTTTGCCAACAATTGGCACACTGAGATGGCTGCGTGAGCACCTGCATTGTCGTGGTGGCAAATCTAGTCCCCGTTGGCCAAAAATTGGGCCTTTATTTTTTGTCCCACACTGTTATGCAATCTTTTCAGAACCTCTAAATAGAAAGTTTCATTAACAGTCTTATCTGGTTGAATGAACACCAGATGAACTAAAAGTCGACATTTTCGTTCATTTGGGAAGTTGAGAAATGGCCAGATGAGGTTTGTCATCAACTGGTATTTCTCCTTTTTTGAAACAAGAAAACCTTATACAGTCAAGTTTTTCCCATTGTGCAGGCCTTATAAGCCACGTTCAACATCACAGCAGTTTTTGTGGCACTTGTCCCTAGCTGGAAACAAAGTTTCACAGCCTCATGCTGTTCTCTTAAATCAGCATTCATAAAAAAATGAGGTTAAGGTGAAACTGCTTGTATGAAAAAATTCACTATGACCAGAGAGAACCTTCCCAGGTGACGCTACAGGCTGCACTAACTCAGGGTGAGTAGCTCAAGGCTTGGCCAGCTGGAAAAAGCGTGTACTACAAAAACTCCGCCCAGGGGAGGATTTTTTCCTTTTGGGGGGATGGGGTGGTGGTGGTTACTCCTTCATAGATTTCTTATCTGAATACAAATATATGATGGTCTTTTGTGACCTTTTTCTGTATCTTAGCCTAATGTCTTCTACATTTTCCCATGTTGCGGTCAGCATCAGATGTATTTAATTTTCCTTAATGCGCAATAATAGTCTATTTATAGATAGGCTATACTTTGCTCACTTGTGCATCTTTGGTAGGCATTTGAGTTGCATTCAACCTTTTGACTGATGAGAGCAGTGGTGCTTCTAAGAGCATCATGGAGAAGGTTTGGGGGAGTGCCTGTCCACAGCCCAACACCCACAGGTGAATAAAGAGGAGGTGGGAGTAGGAGAAGCCTGGAGGCTTCCCAGATAAGGTATATAAGGGGTGGGGGGAACTCAAGATGAATCACTGGTGTGGTGAATGAGGTAGGATGTGTCAAATACTGGAAATCAGAGAATGAGAAGGGCCAGGTATTATGAGGTAGGAGAGAAGTCGGTGGTGGGGGGAGGCCATGATCTGAGGTCCATGGACTATTGACTATACATGGGATGAGTTGGGTAGGCATTTCAGCCCAGGATATATCTGTAGCAAGAGTTTTCCTAGGAGATATAGTAAAATAGGAGTCAAGAGTGAATATTACAGGGTTCAGTGACTTGAACTTGGGGGCAGGGAAAGATATCCAATGAAATTCTTTGGTGAGTCTGGTATAAAGGGGAGAAATATTTTGTATTCTGGACAGTCTGTCCTGCTTAGTGGTCCATCTGTGGAAACACTGGGTTAGAAGATGGGATGACCTTCAGAGATGAAGTGTGAAAGCCAGGGCTTCTTTGTGAATAAGAGTTGTGGGACTTAAGCAGACCTCCTGCAGAATTTTTCTTAAGGGGCATGTGTAGGAACCTTGGTGCTTCTGGAGTTGAACTGGGTATGTCAGGTCTCAGCTAAAAACTACTCACACAGGTGCTCAAATGTCCTCTGTTGTCACTGTAGGCACATCTAACTTCCTGTTCAATCAGTCGTCAGTACATTCATCACAAAAGCCATATATACAGGTTGGATATAATAATAAATTCAATGTGCTGGTTGTCTTCAGCAAATTACAACAGAAATTGCCTATGGTAGGTTCTGATCCCATGGTAAAGTATTTTATCTCCTTCCTGTGGATCTCATAGGTGAGACCTCTGAAACCTGGATGGCAGACCTCCCTGGAAATCACCTTGGATCTATCTGCTAGTTACAGACGGTGCTGAGAACTGCTGACTGAAGAAAGAGGGTGTGTTCTAGGAAGCAGGCACCATGACCGGAGACGATAGCGACAGTTAACACAGTATGGGAGCAGTTTTAATTGCAACCAGGCAGACTCCCTGGCAGTGGAGTGATCCCCCACCCCACGCAGCTGATGATTGGTGGCAGTTGGTTTGTCACAGAGCCGTATAGAGTGTTTCGAACAGTGGAGTCAGGGAGTGGTCCCCTATGTGAGACTGCTTCTCCACTGCCTCCCCTCTACCAGGGCTCTAAAATTGACATGACAGCTCTCTCCTCCAGAGGTCTTTCTGGGATGTGCTAGCCCCTAGTTCTCCAAAAACGGGAGTATCTGCCTATGTTTTCTCTGATCACCTCCATTATAAACAGCACCTACAGAACAGGGATGGAAATCTTGGGGGTGGGGGGAGGTGGAACCTAGAGGGCAACACCCAGGCCTAACGGATACTACCTGGGTATGAGCTCTCTGACGAAAATTGTGGTTGCAAGAAGGGTTAATAAGGGTGCCATACTTGACATTTCTGAATGTTTTATTCTTCAGGCCTTTAACATATATAAAATTATTTTAGGGCTGAGCCCCGGTGGCATAGTGGTTGTGCGCGGGACTGCGGCCCACTGGGATGGAGGTTCGATTCCAGCTCCACGGAGCAAAGACTGGGCTTCGTACTCCCACCACCAGGGCAGTGATGCCTTAAAAATATATATATTTTATCGATCACATGAAATAAACCCAAACCAAACCTCATAGTGATTCATAGTCACCCTTCATGGGTTTTCTGGAGCTCTAAATCCTAGTGGGAGTAGATCGCCTTCATCTCTGGCAGAGTGGCTGATGCGGGGGACGGGCAGTGAGAATGCTGAGCTTAGGGTTAGAACTCCAAAGTTACCCGATTGCATCACCAGGTCTCCTACACAAAACAGAAACTCAAACCCACTTCCATCAGGTCAATATTGACTCATAGTGACTCTCTGGGATGGAATTGACTTCCCCTGCAATTCTTTACAGGAGTAGAAAGGCCTGTCTTTCTCCCACAGATAGACTGCTGGTTCCTCGATGAAATATAAATGTGATTACAGCAATATAGGGGTGGAGAGGAAATGATGCAGATCTGCAAGCTTTTCCATGTTGAATTTAAATTTAATTTTTGTGAGAACCTTTAAGAATATATATGAAAAAGCAAATATATTAGGAAGGGTGAAGGAAACAAAAATATTGATGACCATAACCTCAAAAACAAGCTGTACAAAAGTTCAAGGATAAAGAAAGCTTAAGACGCATGCACAAAAAATGGCAAAATGACAGAAGATGCATCTCTTATCAGTAATGGCAGTAAATGTAAGTGGCCCAAATGCTCCAATCAAAAGATAGAACATGGGCTAGAAATGCAGGCTCTAACTGTATGCTATATACAAAGGACACACCTTAAAGTCAAACACACAGATTGATTGAAAGGGAAAGAATGGTGGTGGGGAGAGGAATTCCATGCACACAGTAAGAAAAGAGAGAGAGAAGGGCAATCTTCTTCCCAAATGTTCATCTCCTCTTACAAAGATAAGAATGGGTCAGAAGAGCTCACCTCTTCTTTTTTTCCTTTTGTTCGTAGTGTGAGATAGATTGCATACACCACATGAGAAGTGCCTGCAGATGGTAAATTATAATGTCAGGAGGTAATTACACCATCAAAAATATAAACCAACTGTCAGATGGACTGTGTCAATCCACATTGTTGAAGCTCCTCCTCTCTCCGTCTTCTAGATTCCAGGAAACATTTGTCAGATAACTACTCTGCTTTCCCAAGTTTCTAGATAGAGGTGAACTCTGCTCTGTATATGGAAATTATAACTTTTCCTCTGGATAATCATGACATTAGTCTGTAAAGATGATTAAAGGTAAAATAATATTAGTATTTGTCTTGAACAAAGTTACTGAAATTACCAGTGAGTATTTTTGCCATTGCCAAAATGATTGAGGAATTTTCTTCAGAAAATAATCATAAAAGAATAATGTTTTTTGGATTGTGTGTGTGTTATAAATGGTGATCCTTTCTACGCCTATGAAAACTTGCAATCTTGGAAAACCACAGGGGCAGTCCTACATTGTCCGGTAGGGTCACTGGAGTTGGATTTGACTCGATGGCGGTGAGTTTTTTGGTTGGTTCTAATTCACAGCAAACCTATGCTCCTGAATGAATTACTGCCTGGCCTGACACCATCCTCACA
The DNA here is from genome assembly GCA_004026705.1 of Nesogale talazaci. Lineage (NCBI taxonomy): Eukaryota > Metazoa > Chordata > Mammalia > Afrosoricida > Tenrecidae > Nesogale > Nesogale talazaci. Next base: position 30,087 of record PVJH01021630.1, read on the forward strand.
ATCCTTCCTGTGTTTCAGTCAACTGCTGGTTACATGGATCATGTTGACACAACTGTTCTGATCCATTTTGTTGTGGGTCTTCCTGTTTCTGCTTTCCTTTGACTTTCCCAGGGACTAGTCCTTTTCCCTTCTTTGGAGAGCTGCTAATCATCATCATCTCACTGGCATTAAGTCAAGTCTAATGCATAGAGACCCTAAGGGTCCACTGCCCTTGTGGAAATAGAAAACCTTATCTTTCTGCGTATGAGTGACCAGTAGTTTTAAACTGCTGATCTTGTGGTAAGTAGTGCAATGCATAACCACTACACCACTGGTTTAATTATATAAACAAGTTTTGGATAAAAATCAGTTTCAAGGATTTCTTTTGTCTTCCCTGTAGTAGCCAGTAAAGCTCTTCAGGGTGGATCCAGGATAAGAACTTAATGAAGAAATTATAAAGTTATATAGCCATATAGAATATGGCTAAAACAAAATCTGATTACTGTGAAAAATGATAACTGGCGAGGACAAGAATCATCAGGCATGCACAATTTTCACTAGAGAGTAAAACAGCAGAGGTTCTTCAAGAAAAACTTTGACAGAGTCCTAAAAGAGTTTCAATACAGGTCTTTTCCCCTCTGACAAATTAGAGCCCTACATTTTGTATATTAAAACAGAGGCAATAATGTACTTCAAATGTATTTTGCTATTATCGCTAGATGATATCCAGTCAATTCAACCCAACTTGTTGGGTTTTTAAAAATCATTTTATTGGGTCTCATACAACTCCTATTCAATCTGTACACAAATCCATTGTATTCAAAGAGCATTTGTACATATGTCACCATCATCTTTCTCAAAAGATTTTCTTTCTACACCTACAACACTGCCTGGTCTTTCACCATCAACAACTGTTTTTATGTTGGAGCCCATCATTGTAACCACTGTATCACTCCATCTTGTTGAAGGTATTCCTCTTTTTTGCTTTCCCTCAACTGCACCAAGCATGATAATTTTCTCTAAGGACTGGCCTCTCCTGACAATATGTCCAAAGTACATGAGATTAAATCTCACCATCCTTGTCTTTAAGAACTGTTCCAGTTATAGTATTTTTCCAAAACAGGTCTGCTCTTTAGGCAGTCCATGGTAATTCCAATATTCTTTGCCAGTTTCATGATTCAAATGTGTAGGATCTTCTTTATTCAATGTTCACCTTTTACATGCATCTGAGGCAGTTGAAAATCCCACGAGTTAGGCACACCTTAGTCCTCAAAGTAACATCCTTGCATTCAGCAATTTAAAGAAGTCATGTGCAACAGACTTATTCAATGATATACATCCTTTGGTCTCTTGAGGGCTAGTTCCATGAGCATAGACTATAGATTCCAGCAAGATTAAATCCTGACATCAATACTTTCTCCATTTATCAACCATTCAGTCATATCAAGGGCAGTTGGAAAATCACCACCTCATTACCTTTAAAATGAGTTGCGAAACCACTTGTAGTGCTCCTTGCCCCCTCCCTCCTTCATTATTTACTCCCCAAACTCCCTTTCCCTCTCTACCGCCCATCCCTGCTTCCCTTACCACACCTTGTATCAGTTATTATCATTACACAGCCACTCATACATACTGTGTTTCATCACTGTGAAACTGAACAGAAAAAGACAAAAGTAAAAAGTAAAAAGACAAAATAGTAAAAAGACAAAAATAGAAACAAAGCATGAGAGTGAGAAGATCCCATCAACATTCAGAAGAGGCAGGGAAGAAGTTTCTGTCGTGGAACAACCACGAGATACTTACATCTAGAGCACTTTTAGGTCATGTCTAGAGGAGGTCAACTAGGTCTTTCCCAGCAAGTCCTGCCAGTTTTCCTCACTCTCAGCAAGCAAGGATAAGTCATCAAGTTTTTAAATTAGCCTTCCTCTACTCCTGATGCCACAGTCTTCTTCATATAATCTGGCTTCTCCGATGATATATTCAGCATACAGATGGAATAAAGTATGGTAAAAAAATACAACCCCAACACACATTCTCTGATTTTAAACCATATAGTATTTGTTCTCTTTGCACTACTTACTGCCTCTTGATCGATGTGCAAGTTCTATAGGAGCACAACGAACTGTTCCGGAATTCCCATTCTTCTTAAGACTATCCATAGTTTGTTATGATCCACCCAGTCATATTATAGATTGCATAACGTTTTTGTAATCTGGCCCGGGAAAACAATCAGGAGGCATAATGATCCTTAAATATTTTTTAAGAAATAATTAATAGACACTAAACAGGTGGTTTGCATGAAACTTCAGGAAACTGCATGTCTAACTGGTAGAGCCTGTTCTGTACTACCTGGGTATTATTTTGTGAGAATGGGTTGTTACTGCCCTCTACTGGGAGGAATGTGACAAAATTAGCTCATGTTGTATAAGAAAAGGGAGCTGATCTCAAGGGGTTCAAGAAAGGAAGGAATGTTTTGAAACTGTAGCAGCATCAGTACTAAATTGCTTTATGTGATTGAACTATGGAAAGATATGATATCTGTACTAACTCTCGATAAAATGTTTTCTAAAAAAATGAAGCACCAAGTAATGATGAAAGAAGCTATAGTTTGCTACCTTTACATAAAGATCTTCAATCTATAAAATATAAGTAGCTTAGAGGCATAGAAAATAATGAGCAGTGACTTTGCAAAGGGCTTTTTAATTGCTTTTTAAAAATAGTCTCTTGTCCACAATAATAGAATGGAGAATATAAGAAACAAGTAATAAATGCTTTATGTGATCATGTACATAGTCCAGGCTCCCTCACAAAATTTAAGACACGTTCATTAATAATGTGATGATAAGTATGCACTTCAGCAAAGAATGGGGGGAAACTAATTTAGATAAACATAGCCTCTCCCCACCAGGATCTTTATAGCTAAACAAAAACATTGACAGATGGAAAGGTCTACAGACATGTGAGCATTTTAACCACACATCAAACATATCAAAAAGACTGACTCAATCGGACTTGGAAATTAAGGCATACTTGTGTTACTAGACTTATTCTTTGTGAAATAGTGATTTGGAAGAACGTTTATCCTTTATTTCACTAATTTAGTTTATTCACCATGATTTATCGAACACTCACATAGAAGGCACTGTGCTATTTCTTTTTCTATTTGAATGTAATTTTAATGTCATTTTTTTCTGTCTCAAAATTACCCCGAGGTCAAAAGAAAGAAAATTGTTCTTCTACAACAATTTGTTTTCCTCTCTCTGCTTATTTGTGTTTTCACTGAAATTAAACAGAGATTTTCTGCATCAAGATGTGGAAACATATTTATTCAAGCACAGAAAGGTATACCTTTCAAAACTTGGCTAGACAAGAATAAGGACTGGAAAATTTTAAGAGATAATGCCTGAAAGTCAACAAAAAATTATCTTGATTCTCTACATGTTTAATTACATAAATGTTCAGCTTGCTGTGATCTAGGGAAATATTTTATACATCTTTTTGTTTATTTTAGGATATTTTCTGATACAGGGGGTTAAACATTAGATTGCTAATGCAAAATGTTAGCAGTCCAAACTCATCAGAAGCTTTATAGTAGAAAAGTGAGGAAATCTGTTTTTGTAAAGGTTTTGGAACTCCTTTAGGATAATTCTACATTCTTCTCTGGGCTGCTATGAATTGATATGGCATAATGTTTCTTCTTCTAACTTGACTTTAGTGTTGATGTACACATTAAAAATGCTGTTTGGGCTGAGTCCTGGTGGACTGCAGACTACAGGGCTGTCAGTTCAAATCCAGTAGCAGCTCTCCAGGAGCAAGTCTGGGTTTCTTACTCCTACCAGGGCATTGATGCCACAAAACAAACAAACAAACAAGCAAACAAAATGCTATTCAATTTTGAAGTTGTCTGTGGTTCATGAAGTCAATCATTTCTTTTAATAGCTAAATCGTAAAGATATCTGGATGCTAAGCATTTTCTGATTATTTTGGAAAAGGAAGTTGGAAAAACAACTCAAATATAAATGTAAACTTGAAGGTGTTGTTGATAAAAAAACAAAAAGAAACAAACCCAAAACACCCCAAAACCTCACTATGACTGAGTCTATTTCTATTCATGACGACCCTGTAAGAAAGGGTAGAACTGACCCTGTGAGATTCCAAGACCGCGAGTGTTTATAGGAGAAGGAAGCTTTGCCCTTCACCAGTGAAGTTGGTGGTGATCTCCAACTGCCCACCTTGGGGATTGCAGCCCCACACTTTTCCACCCGGGCTCTCTTAGCAGGTCTTATTAGGTAACCCCAACTAAGCCAGCTGTGGGTTTCAGCTGTACTATAGGACAGAGTAGAACTGTGTCTGTAGGTTTTTACGCTTTGATCTTTAAGGGAACACACTGCCCTATCTTTTCCCAGGAGTATCTCTGGATTCCATTAGCTGCAGCTCCATTAACCTTTGTGCAACCAGAGCTTCCTAATCCAATCCCTAATGCAGCTTCATTCACGCTACTAAGGGCTCGCTGTGTATTAGGGTTCTAGGTCGGATGCATTTGAATTTACAGTAGAAGATGTGTTGTTCTTAGGTGCCATCAGGTCTGCTTTGTTCCATAGTTGGCCCTGTGCACCACAGAACAAAACACTGCGTGGCCCTGAGCCATCCTCACGATTGTTCCTGTGCCTGAACCCAATGATGCAGCCACTGTGTCAGTCCATCTCATGGAGGGCCTTACTCTTTTTCACTGCCTCACCACTTGATCCAAAATGAGGCCCTTCTCTAACGACTGGTCTTTCCTGACAACATGTCTACCAGTAGGTAAGATGAAGTCTTGTCTTCATTGCCTGTAAGGAGATCTCTGGCCTGACTTCTTTCCATATAGATTGGTTTGTCCTTTCAGTAATCCACAGAACTTTCTGTATTCTTCTCTAGCTTCAGGTTTCCAATGCATTGATTCTTCTATGATCATCCTTCTTCAGTGTCCAACTTTCACATGCATATGATGCAATGGAAAATACCATGGCTTGGGTCAGGTGCACTTTAGTCCTCAAAGAGATAGTTCTATAGTTCAGCACGCTAGAGGACTTGTACAGCAGATTTACTCAGTGCAACAGGTCTTTTGATCTCTTGATTCTGCTACCGTGAGCATTGATTATTAACACAAGCAAGACAAAATCCTTGACAGTTTCAACCTTTTCTTCATTTTTTCATGATTCTGTCTTTTGGTCCAGTCATGGGGACTTTGGTCTTCTTTACATGGATACTTTCTTACATGGATAATTCCCTTAAATAGATCCATGGAAAAAGTTAAAGATGGGTTTTTAATAACCCACCTCTGTTCATAGTATTATTTCTGAAGATCTTCATCAGCAAGTGTTTCAATTTATCTTCTTTTTCAGCAAGCAAGATTGTGTGATCTGCATTTCTCAGGTGATAAATAAGTCTTCCTCCAATCTTAATGCCACATTCTTCTTCATATAATACAGTTTCTCTAATGATTTACTCATCCTACAGATTATACAAGTATTGTTAGAAGATACAACCCAGACACACACCTTTCCCAATTCTAAACTCTGTGATATTCCCATGTTCTCTCCATTTAACTGCCTCTTGATCCACATATAAGTTCTGAATGAGCACAATCAATTGCCTAAGAATAACGATTCTTCTCAAGGTTACTCAGTTAATTATGACCCTCATAGCTGAGTGCTTTTGAGTAGTCAATGAAACACGATAAATATTTTTCGGTTATTCTCTCCTTTAAGCCAATATTCATTATCGTCAATGATATCCCTTGTTCCACATTCTCTCTCATAATTTATGACTGTTTCCTATCAATGTATTTCTGCAAATATTGTTGGATGACCTTATGCAAAATTTTACTTTTGTGTGATTCAATGATATCATTGAGCATTCTGTTGGGCCATTTTTCTTTGGAGTGAGAACAAATATGGATCTCTTCCAATCAGTTGTCCAAGTAGTGGTCTTCCCATTTTCCTACCATAGACAAGTGAATGCTTGCCGCGTTCATGTTCTTTTGTCTGTTGGTTCATAGTCTGGAAGGTCTGAAACCTGTTCGCTTTGAGTGACCCTTTGAAATAACAGTGACACAGCTTTCTGCTTCATAACAGCACACAAATCACCAGAGTAAGACAAACTAACAGATAGGTGGTGGTGGGCACCGTCTTTAGACAAACTAATAAACTAGACAGAGTTCGTTTTATAAGTTTCCTCTTTAATCATGTTAGGTAGTCAGAGGTTGGCAAGGGGAGAAGATGTAATAATGGAAATAAGCTGGCAGGAATCTTTACATAAAAGAGAAGTGAAGACATGTTTCCACAGAATAAGACAGATTTCCTTATCAATGAATGAAATCCAGAGATTCAGGAGAGAATTCCTAGTCAGGGGAAGAAAGATGGAATATTCACACAGCCCCAAAATGAATGAATAGCCTCTTGGAACTTTTGAGATAGGAGCACAACACACTATCTCAGGTGCTGGGTGCTGGAATGCACATTCCTGAAAGGAGTGTACACTACAGAAGACTACCGAAAAGCAAAAGACCTTCCAGAAAACCAGTTTATGATGGGGCGTGGGGTCCACCATCAGCTGTATGTAAGGTCCAACTTTATGTTTTCCAGGTCTTTGAGAATTAGCTAAGGGCCCTTTGGATTTCTTTTCCAAAGTATTCCCATTTTATAAACTTAGTCTTTCTGTTAAAACCCTTTCACTGACTCTTCTCTGAGTTTTGTCACTTGCCTGAAATCATTCTGGCAAGTGGGACAAGAACCAAGGAGAGGAGAGACTTGAAACACTGAGCCTCTTCTTGGGAACAATCGTATCAGAAGTTTGAACTGGTTCAAAACTGTTCCAAAATTGCTGTTGCCAACAGGGACTGTGTAAACATTGCACAGCAACCAAGTCTACTATTTGTGGTATTTGGATCCTAGTGGTAAACAAAGAGCTGTGCCTGTTTAAATAGGGTGCTGTGGTTGACCAGTCTGCTTGGTATATGCACTGTTCTCTAGATTAGAATCAATGTAAAGCATCCATCGGTATCATAGTGATTTGATCATTTCCTCTGTATATATGCCTATATATACTGATTCAAATCAATATGCTGAAGTGGATTTCCAAAACTAATGCTTCTAAAATTTAGTGATTGGATATAGGAACAATTAAATAAACTTTGTCCATCTTATCTAGATCAATGTTGAAGTTTTCTCCCCCCCCCCCAAAAAAAAAATAATCCTCCTACTGTTATTGTCTCTTCTGATTCATAGTGATTCTGTAGGATAGCATAGGACGGCCCATAGGGTTTCCCAGGCTGTAAATCTTTACAGAAATAGACTGGCCTAGCTTTCTCCTTTGGAATGGCTGGTTGATTGGAACCACCAACCTTGTCCTCAGCAGATAAGCACTGAGCCACTCTGTGCCACTAGGACTCCTTCCAAAGGAGCAGAGGTCACACTTCAAACAGATGCTTCTATGATCACTTGGAAAGCACTCAGCCATATTGTCATATTGCTATTTAATGAGTTTGACAGCCTCGAAATTAGAGAAGCTATCACTGACTGTCAGGTTTAGCAGCAGGAGACAATCATCATCCCAATTATACTTCTGAAAATCAAGTCTGTATTTTCTTAGGAAACTTTATTTTTTACTCTACAAAAAGATTTGCACATTATAGTGATTTCTTACTTTTGAATGTGTTATAAGAGCAGGCACTTTAACTTTTCAATATTTTATGTTTTTAGGCACTGTCTTTATTTTGGTTTACATCTTGATTTTTCTGGGTGGAGTAAATTTCATATTTGTATCAAGTGATGGTCGGACATCCACCAGGCTTTTGGAAAGAATCAAGAAAAGAGATATGTGTTGAGGTATTTTAGCCTTCTGCTTATTCATGTCATTTCATACATTTTTCTTGAATAAGGAGGCTAAGTTCCTGAGCAGGTCACTTATAATTTATCTTTGATTTCTTTATTTTTCCTTTCTTTTACATATAATGACATGTTACATGTGTAACATGATATGTACATATGTAACATAATATAAAATTGACTGTTTTATTCTCTATTTCACATAAGAACCAAATAAGACTGATAGGGGAGGCTACAGTATGCATTTGAGTTTCCTAACTTTAATGATTAGCTATCTTTGTGAACAATGGCATAGCATGTGTC
>PVJH01021631.1:0-14070 GCA_004026705.1 Nesogale talazaci
GGGGGGTGGGAGTAGGAGGCCCAGCCCCACTGCTGGAATTGAACCTCCGTCCCAGTGGGCCGCAGTCCCGCGCACAACCACTACGCCACCGGGGCTCAGCCAGGAGCTTGCTTTTTAGGGGGGCATCACTGTCCTACCCAGCGCTGCTCCTGAGAGCCGCCGCTGGATTTGAACGGCCAAGCCCACAGGCCGCAGTCCTGCACTCTATCACTTAGGCCACCGGGGCTCAGCCAGAAGGTTGCTTTTAAAGCAGGCTCTTTATAAAGAAAAGAGGCAGACCTCAGCTGCCTCACCTGTTCAGGAGAACCTTCCACTGGACACTTGCAGAGCTTGAATTCATTTTGTGGGACACTTCATGTGTTAGTCCGGGTAGACTAGAGAAACAAATTCATAAACATGCATGTGTATATAAGGGGGACGTTTATATACAAGAGGAATGGAACATTGAGAAAGCATCCCAGGGCTGAGCCCCGGTGGCGTAGAGGATGTGCACGGGACTGCGGCCCACTGGCATGGAGGTTCAATTCCAGCAGTGGCTCCACAGGAGCAAAGGCTGGGCCTCCTGCTCTCACCACCAGAGGACAGTGATGCCCCAAAAACAAAAAAACAAAAACAAAACGAGATAGCATCCCAACCCAGTCCAGTCCATCTACATGTCTGATATTAGCCCATATGTCTGATACCCGTCTACAAAGTCTTTTTCAGATTCACAAGGCACATCCAATGATGCCAGGACAATCACTGGCCAGTGGGTGAAGAGTCTTGTGTATCCAGTGGTGGTAGAAGGATCTCAGCCCTGGCAGGAGCCTCCACATGGTTTCTCCGGCCCCAGAGGTCTAGTTCCATCAGGGCAAGCCCATGTGGCTTCTCCTGTGGTTCCTCCAAGTTCCAGGACTCAGGATCTATCAGCATGCTGCCATGTTGTCTTGCCTGTAGAGTGTCTCCTAGGGACTGAGTTGATGATCTCTCATCTCCACAGGGGAAATATCACAATATTTCCCAGGAAACAGTCATGCCCATACAGAGGTCTCATTGGCTAGCTCCAGACTGATAGGGTAGACTCCACCCTTACATTCTTAATCAAATTGGTACCAAAGTACATGGCTGCCACACTTCATTTCTCAGGGGAGTTGTGGCTTGGGATATGGCCCCAAAACTGAGAAAAGCAAAACCATTACACATTTGCTGATCCCAGGCAACAATCTAGAGTCATTGTGATGCATAGATAAGCAATACTGCATATTAATCAAAACACATTACATGAATACTCATTATTTATCTTTATGAAAATTAATTATGTTGGGCTGAGCCCCGGTGGCGTAGTGTTTGTGCGCGGGACTGCGGCCCACTGGGATGGAGATTCGATTCTGGCTCTACGGAGCAAAGGCTGGGCCTCCTATTCCCACCACCTGAGGGCAGTGATGCCTAAAAAACAAACAAAAAAAAAACCAAAACAAAAAGAAAATTAATTACGTTGTAGAGCATAATAATAGCTATGAATGATTTATCACCTTATAATCATAATTTTATTGCAACAGTAAGGCCCTTTATGCAATTCATGCACTCATTATTTCTATCTTCCAGAAAATGATTTGCCTAACTCTAAGTAAAACACAAGCAGAATAGGATTATTAAAACAACTACAGTAAAGAAATGGGAAACGTACTTCTAATATGAATGATATTTAACAGTAGACTATCTGAATGTAAAATTGTGAAAGGGTTCTGCCTCACTCGCTGGATTTGGATGGCTAAAAGATAGGAGGTTAATTTAAAACCCAGCTCTACTACTTATTAACAGGGTGGCTTTGGACAAGTTCCTTACCTCCTATTATTTTAGACTCCGAATCTGTAAAAGAGACTGGTGATTACCGTTTTTTATCTCATAGTGGTCAAAAAGAAAAGAAAAAAGTCTTCACTGCTGTTCATCAATTCTGACTCAGGAGGACCCTGTAGGGCAGAGGAGAAACGCCCCTGTTGGGATTTTCCAAGGTTGTAAATCTTTATGGCAGCAAAGAGCCTCATCTGCCTTTGGCCGAGTAGTTTGAACCATGACTTTGTGGCTAGGAACCCAGTGTATCACGCACTGTGCCACTAGCGCTCTGTAGAAGGTAGTGAAGATGAAGTGGTTAATATGGGTATGATTGGTGCAAAGTGTATGCTTTTTAACTTTTAACTACTTCTGCTCTTATGGTTCTTATAATTTAGTAAGAAGGAAGAAGTAGATATTTAGACTTATAGCTGATTTTAGTGTGGGATTTTAGAGACAATAGTTAGTCTCTAAATCAAAGATCTCCCCTGTAAAACAGAGCTGATTTCTTTGTTTGTTTGTTTTTGTTTTGGGGACATCACTGCCCTCTGGTGGTGGGAGTAGGAGGCCCAGCCTTGCTGCTGGATTTGAACCTCCAACCCAGTGGGCCGCAGTCCCACGCACAACCACTATGCCAACTGGGGTTCAGCTCAGAGCTGATTTCTACATAGGAGTGTGGTACAGATTAAATAGTGACATGGTAAACTGTAAACTCCAGTCCTACTCCGCCATACCACACACACACACACACACACACACACACAGATGTGATAAAGTTAAGGTTTAGAGATAAGGCTATGGTCCTGGATTATCCAGGTGAAACCAAATGCAATCATATCAGTCTTTCCCTATAAGACAGAGACAGGGAAAGTGTACTCATGGAGAAGAGAAGGTGATTGACGATGCGGCAGAGGTCCTGAACACTGGAGTTTTGCAGCCACCCAGCAGGCATCACAGATGGCACCAGACAGGGGGATAAGCAAGGAACAGCTTGATTTTGGCCCCACGGCCAATTTTCATTTTAGATATCTTGGTTGCCAGAACTGTGAGAGAACACATTTCTGTTATCTTAGGATATCAAATGTGAGCTACTTTATCGTAGCAGCCACAGAAAATCAATACAATGGATATCGAGTGCTTAGAAAAGGTCTCATTCATGTAATTACCTACTAAATGCTGGGTGTCCTCAGATCAATTCTGATTCACGGATTCACCCCATGTGACTCCTTGAGTAAAATTGCCTCAAAGAGTTTCCTGGGCTGCAATCTTCATGGAAGCAACTCTTCGATGAAGCCGCCGGTGGGCTGGATTTGCCAGCGTCTTGTTTAGCAGCCTAAGCCTTGACATTATGTCACCAGGGATTCTGCACACTAAAAGTCGCCGCCGTTACTTTTTATTATCTATTTTCATTAAAGGGTCACTCCCTTGGGGGCTCTCACAGCTCTCATAGCAATGCATACATCAACTGTATCAAGCATATTTGTACATATGTTGCCATCATTATTTTTTCATTAGTCTAGATAGGCTAGAGGAACAAATTCAGGGAGACTCGTGCGTAAGAAAGAGCTTTATATAGAAGAGCAACTGTATATTGAGAAAATATCCTACCCCAAGTCAGATCAAGTTCGTAAGTCTGATATTAGCCTGCTTGTTCAATACCCATCTACAAATTCCTCTTCAGACTCACACTACACATGCAACGACGCCAGAATGCAGGATGAACACAGGCCTGTGTGTGGATCACAGGAAAGACTTGTGGGTCCAGTGGTGGTGGAAACATCTCAGCACTGGTGTGGGTCTCCACGTGGTTCCTCCAGCTCCAGGAGCTCTCGGGTAGTCCCATGTGTCTGGTCTTCAAATGAGGTCATCAAACGGTGACCCAACTGACAGGCTAAACCCCACTCCTTCACTCTTGATAGTCTCAACTTGGCACCAGATTGTGTAACGACCACATTTGTAAACATTTACTCTCTATTTGAGCTGTTGGTATCTGCGGGAAGTGAACACTGAGAAGTAGGATGAAGAGTATATTCCCTAGTCGATAACAGAGGGAATTTGGAAACTTAGTATTTGTACATATGTTAGCATCATTATTTTCTCCTCTCTAAGATAGGAGAGCCTCCACTTCGGTTAAGTTAAAGTCCAAGTACATTATCCTGCTTTCAATATCATTTCCACAGATTCTCCCCTAACAGCTATGCAGCCTTAAAGTGAGCACATGGTTGATTTTATCTCCCTACAGAAGCAGACACCCAGTTGCTATCTCTTCCCTGCTCCCCTCATACCTTCCTCCACTGCAAGTGTTAGGTTTCATCACCTGTGAGCTCAGGGAGCTTACTGTAGGTTCCACCCCCCTTGTGATGTATATAACTACTGAATATGCATGTCTCATGGCTACCTACAGATATCCCAAGATAGTTAAGATTCTCTCTCTTCTCCCGCCTCCACAGGGACCACCAAGAGGGGCGAAGGTGAACATGCTACCTTAAAATGTGTCTGCCTCCTTTATTTTATTCTCTGCTGCCTTTCCTATTCTCTATGATTTTCCTATAGTTTCTATATAACTGTAAAACTGTGCCTACTGACCCTTCAGTTGTTTGAGACTGTTTTCCTCTGACAGGTATCAGCTCCTCTTTTTATCCTTCCTTGTGACTATTATTTTTAAAAAGCAAATCAGGAGAGAATGAAAAAATTTTTTTGTTTTTTTTTTTGGTTTTGGGGGCATCACCGCCCTCTGGTGGTGGAAGTAGGAGGCCCAGCCTTGCTGCTGGATTTGAACCTCCAACCCAGTGGGCTGCAGTCCCGCGCACAACCACCATGCCACCTGGGCTCAGCCGGAGAATGAAAATTTCTTATCAGTGTAAGATATTTTGCTTTAAAAGCAACAGCATTTTATTTAGGACTCTTACAGCTCTTGTAACAAAAAAAGCTCATACATCAATTGTATCAAGCACATTTGTACATATGCTGCCATCATTATTTTTAAGACATTTATTTTCTATTGAACCCTTAGTGTCAGCCCCGCCCCCAATACTTTTTGCTTTGATATATATTAAATACAATTTTATATAATTTTATATAGTTGCATAACTAACATCACAGTCAAAATAAAGAGTGTCTCCAGCCCCCTAAAAGTTTCCTTGTGCCCTTGACAGTCAATTCCATCCTCTGAGCCCCCGCCGTAGGTAACTGCAGATTCTCTTCACTATAGTTTTGACTTTTCTACAATTTCATAAATTGGAAAGTTATAGCAGGCACTCTTTATTAGTTTGATTTTTTTTTTTCACTTAGCATACAGTCTTAGATTTATTTGTATTGTTTCATAGCTTGTTTCCTTTTTGTTGCTAAGGAGTATTCCACAGTATGTTTACACACTCATGAGTTAATGAACATTGGATTGTTTTCAATTTTCACTACTATAAATAATTTTGCTATAGCTATCATGTAAAAGTGTGTGGAAACGTTTTTGGTCCATTTTGGGGGAACAAGTATATTAACATATATTAACACCTCTATACTGCTTTCAAAGATGATGTATCATTTGGATCTCCTGTCGCAATCTGTAAGATTGCTGCACTTCCTTGTCCATACTTCCATTCAACTGGGCTCTTCTAGGAACCCAGTAGGGAGGAGGAAGAATCTCTCTTTTCTGCTGAGTGGAAATGAAAGTCCAGACTCAAGGGACCTCCACTGACTCAGAGGGTGGGCGGGGTGAGGTTCATTACCACCTGCAGGGAGGGGTTTGCTGGGGAACCTGCTTAGCATTCTGGCCAGCGCCAGGGGGCGACCTTGGCTCCTCACTGGTGTTTACCGCCATGGGTAGAGGTGGGGCTCAAGCTGTTTCTTTGGTGTTTAACTAGAGTCGAGGTATTGCCTAAAGTCTTTCTGTCTTAGTAGGCTGCCCCTTTCTTGGCCCTTTGCCTAACAAGAGCAAGCTTTTTTCCCCTCTTTTTTAAGGAGTTTTGGCATTTACAGGATTATGGCTACTTCAGTTTCAAGTCGGGGCCCTTAAGCCAGGCAAAAAGAAAATCCATGAACTCAGTGGATTCCTTAAGTCCGTAGGTCCTGAGTTGGTTTGCCTTTTCTCTGCCTTTCAGAATCATGTTTATGGAAAATGCCCAGTGTTTCTATTTGTATTTAATGGGAAACATTTGGGAAAGTGTATCGGCTCCATTTTGTTGAAAGTTACAGTGTATCGTATTTTTTTAAAATGGTTATCTTCTGCTTAGGACAAATGGTAAATGAAAACATAAAACAACAAAATTCGACCATCAAGTTGATTCAGATTGACGCCATAGGGCAGCATAGCCCTGTCCTTGGGGTTTCTGAGACTGGCGTGCGTTAGGCCCGTGGAAAGCCTTATCTTTCTGCCCTGCAGCAGCTGGTGGCTTCAAGTTGCTGCCCTTGCCGCCAGCCGGCCAATGACGCCAGGACTCCTTCTGGGTAAAAGTTAGTGATTGAAAAACTCCTCTAGCAATTCTGTGATAGTCCCATTTTCTCCTAAATTAAGAACATTACTGCTGTGAGAAAACGCACTGAATTGGTTTAAGGCTCTACAAAGCAATTCAGGGAAAATTCAAATAGGTCAGGACATACAATTGTTTAGTACTGCTATAAATAGTGCTCTTTCTAAATTGAAATAGATCTAGTAATAGTCCACGCCTTCTCACTCTGATTCTAAAAGGGACTCCCCATGGATTATAGTTTGTAATGATTGTATATTATATATCAGGTGTTAGATCATCTATAATTATCATGAAGTATTAAAGTCTACGACTTTATTTTGGGGCATTTATTTTCATTTAATTATAAAGTTTTTGTTTTGAACTGTTTTTCATGCCTTTTCTAAAGCTCTATCTTAAGTTTATAAGTATTGGCTTATAATAACAACAAAAAAGATGACTAAAATAAAGATCCAGGTGCTCTGTGAAACCCCAGGGTTGACATGCAGAATGGGGCCAGGGAAGTAATCCAGGTCTCATCCCTTCTCTCGGCACATCTTTCTCTTTTTCTTCCTAAGGATTCGCTTCCATCTGCCAACCTGTCCTCAAGGCAGGATGTAAGTATTGAACAGTTTCTAGTTAGGAGGTTCCAGGTTCACTGAGAGAAGGCAGATTGATACGGTGTTTGTCAGTTCTGATTCTAGGTTCTCAGGAATAAAACTTCAATTCATTCGCTAGGATAATTAGTCTGCCTATGTGTGGTCTAGTTGGTGAGAGGTAGATGTGTATTTGCTCAGGGATCACATGGAACAGCCATGTTTGCTGGGAGCCTATCCCTACGATCATGTGAACCGGGGAGCAGTTTCCCAGGGCATCTTAGAAGTGTTAGATGCACTGACTATCTTGTTGTTCTTCTCCAATCTCAGGTAAACTGTTAAAGATATATCTATACCAAAAGTTTTATAAAGTCACAGGTTACATTTCTTACATAACCAAGATTGCACCTGCATAGACATGTTGAATGCATGATTTGTTTTCTGTAATGTTAAAATTACGATTCCTCAGAAAGTTAAACCAAGAATTATCACATATTTCAACCAAGCTGCCCCTAGATACATGGGCACAAAAACTGAAACTATATGTCTAATGAAAACTTGTTACACAAATGCGCAAAGCAGCAGTAGTTATAATAGCCAAAGTGGAAACAACCCAAATGTCTGATGAGTTAATTATCAAAATGTAGTATATTCAGACAAAAGGATAATCAGCTCTAAAAAGGCATGGAGTATTCATGCGTACTTCAACTTGAACCTAGAAAATACTGTGCTACGTGAAATAAGTCATTCACAAACAGACCATTTTGAAGTCAAACAGCAGCAACGGATTCCAAGGCTCTGGGGTTTTTCTTTTCTGACATCAATCTAGTTCATCTGAGGAGTCAGCACACAGGGTAGCTGGCCTTGTCCCGTCTGAAACAGAGGCAGGGAGGGTTGACTCAGTTCACTGGAGAGCGTCATGGCACCTCTGACTCTGGCTTATGAATTTACAATGTTACCCCTGAAGCCAGTTTTTAGCTCATCAGATGTGTTATTTTACTATTGATTTGTGGACACAAAATCTTTCTTACCCGATTATAGTATTGTTTTTTTACTTGGAAAGGAAACCAATTCATAAAGTGTGCCCAGTCAAGCCACTGTTTAAACTAGTTGTAGACGATGTATGCATAAAGCAAAATAAGGCTACGCAAGAGAAAGTTCCTCATCCATCTGCCTGGTTATGGTTTTTTTTTTTTTTTCTGGGCATCACAGCTCTCCGGTGGTGGGAGTAGGAGGCCCAGCCCCACTGCTGGAATTGAACCTCTGTCCCAGTGGGCTGCAGTCCCGCGCACAACTACTACGCCACCGGGGCTCAGCCCTTGTTTCTCATTTTTCACCTATACACAATTGTAAACTTCCTGGCTTGTCAATTTCTTTTTAGAAAATCATTTCATTGGGCGTTCATACAAACCACAGTGAATGTTTTTTTCCTTGAGATTTTCTATTAGTACATGACATGGAAGCTTCTCCCTTCTTCTCTCCATGTTTGTCATTAGAAGGATCTCTTAAAAAAAAAATCTCTTCAGAAGCTGAACCTGCAAACAGCATGCTTCTCAGAAGCAGCTAGGTCTGGTAATCTGCTTCCAGAAGGGAACAGCTTTGAAAGATCCAGCGAAAGACTCTCTTCTGCACACTTAGGGTGTGTATGGGTAGGAATCAACTCGGTGACGACTAACTACAACTAACTACAAGACCTTAAATTGGTACATTGATTTGCTTTATACCATTGTGACACATTCACCAGTTAGAACTGTTTTGCTCTTGTGGCTATTGCTTTCATATATCTCCAACAATAGGGGGAGACAAAACAAATACAACAAGCCAAAACCTATAGAAACTAGGAAACTTAAACTTGGAGCCACTAGGAAGAGAGGATGGTAATTTTAGTCCTCAGATCTCAGTGCCTTGAGTCTTCCTGAAAAGCATACCGTCTTGCTGAAGAGCATGCATCAGCATGACATGTACAGCTATAGTTATTGGAGAGCTAGTAGCAATAACTTACTGAAAACACTATGCACCCTTGTGTTTTTATTATTTCGTTTCAAATATTCAATCAATTAAATAGTCTAAATAACTTGGCTTCCTTACTCTTAAAATTCTTTATTTTTCAGAGCATCAACATTGTTAACTCTGAGTTGGCTTGGGCTGAAGTCATCATTTTTCTTTAGTTTAAAACTTTTCTGATGAGGAGCTGATACCAAAGGCCTAAGTAGAAGGAGGATGCTTTAAGAATGACGAGGGCAATAAATGTACAAATGCGGTCTGCATACAATAGATGTATGTCTTGATTGTGATGAGTTGTATGAGCTCCAATGACTTTTTAAAAAACAAAAACTTTCCTGATATTGAGCATCTTTTTGTGTGTGTGTGTGACATCACTGCCCTGGTGACACTTTCCTGATATTGAAAAACAGATTTCTGGAATCATATGCTTCTTAACAGAGAAAGTTGGAATATCTACAGGGTATAAAATAAAGGCTCTTCCTCCAACTGTTTTAATTATTTAAACAATTGATGTGAAAATAATATACTCATGAACTATCTAGAGAAGTATAATTTTAATAGAGAATAATAATGGTCCTAGAATTCTACTTGTCTGAGTCCTTTTTTCAAATGCTTGCTTACTGAGAGAAAATTACTAGGACATTTATTATGACTGCCAGTCAGATGTTGAATTTATATGATGATGGCAAATGATTTTTTTTTGTTCTTCAAATAAAAGGTGTGGTATTCAGGATAGTTACAAACAAAACTGACTCTGGCTGACTTACATGGAAAATAGCTTAAATGGAAGCACAGGAGGAAGCTCAAAACACCATAATAGAAAGTTGATTTTGGACATGCCCCACTGTTGCTTTTGTTCTAACACTTGTTACCCTGCCTGTACCAGCCACAGGGCATTTGCTACTGAGCTGCTCAGCTCTTGTCACTCCCAGCACTTCTCCCAGCAACTCTGGAATTTGGTTCCTGGACATGGATTAGTTAACTGGGTGAGCACAGTTCACGTGTTCAAGTTCCAGTCAAGATTCTCAACCTCTCAAAGGTTGAAGAAACAATTCAAGTCTCAAAATGCAATTCTAAAGGAGTAAGTACCAGAGGAATTCAGAAATTGGAGCAAATAGTGAGGGTGTTATTACTAGAAAATCATCATGCCTTGAATACAATGGGGAAAAATTGGTGGAAAAGTTTGTAATAAAATATACACTACTGGGGGCTGAGCCCCGGTGGCATAGTGGTTGTGCGCGGGACTGCGGCCCACTGGGATGGAGGTTCAATTCCAGCAGCAAGGCTGGGCCTCCTACTCCCACCACAGAGGACAGTGATGCCCAAAACAAAACTAAAAAAAAAAAAAACCAAGAAAATATATACTACTGGGCTGAGCCCTGGTGGCGTAAGTGGTTGAGTGCGGGACTGGGGCCTGCAGGTTTGGCGGTTCAAATCCAGCGGCGGCTCTCAGGAGCAAGGTTGGGTAGCTCCCACGACCACCAAAGGGCAGTGATTCCCACAAAAAATATATATACACCACTTTAATAATTTTGTACTTAACTCAGTGATATTTGTTAGTTTTCAAGCTGTTACCTGTCACACCGCTGTCCAAACTAGTTTACCAGTCACAGTCCTCCTACACTTCTCATCCTCTAAAGTTGCTTTTATTATTGTTCATCTCATTAAAAATCAGACACTAGAAACCATTTTTTAAAAGTCCATCAATATTATTCTTAAAAGTTGGTATTTTAGCCAGGATGTCAAAAGCATACTTTTTGTGGTATAGAAAGATTGTTGTTGTTGTTGTTACTGAGTCCCTTCAACTCTCCTAATGACCCTTTCATCACCATTGTTCGTAGATAAGAAATTATGATAGTTTACTTTTTGTCATGTTATCTTGTTTTTGTTAAGAATATACACTGCAGGACATACACCAGTTAAACAATTTCAACAAATACAATTCAGTGGCATGGATGGCATTTTAAAAATTGTGTAACCATTCTCATTCTAAAAAAAATTGTTTTGTTGCTGTTGAATTTTTTAAAATGTTACTCATTTTTCACTCAGTTCATTACAATCACTTTTTTCACATAATTATTATTTTTTATTGTGCAAAAATATATGCCACAAAACTCCAATACCACAATCTTGAAATACTCTCTAGGGCAGCATGGCTTATAAGCTGAAGAAATATTTTCATGGACAGCCTCTGAATTCTAAGCAGAGAATGTTTGGAGTTTTGTGTTACAAATTTTATACAGTGATACAATGCAAACTAGAAGGTGTAATATTTTCTTTCACAGATGATGATTTTTAGATTCCTTACACCAATTTTTTTTGGGGGGGGGGCATCACTGCTCTCTGGTGGTGGGAATAGGAGGCCCAGGCCCACTGCTGGAATTGAATCTCTGTCCCAGTGGGCCGCAGTCCCGCGCACACCAACTACGCCACTGGGGCTCAGCCCCCTTAACACAAATTTTTACGAGGTGGAAATGCTTTTTAATTTTATTTTAAATTGCTCTTAACTTTAAAGAGGAAATCAAGAAAACAAAATGCTACACCAGTGACTTCTTGCAGATGTTTACATTTCATTAAAGCTTTCCCAACTTCTTCTTCTCCATTGTCTTTATTTTCATTATCATTTGTTGTTTTCTAGTAATTTCTTATATAATTTATAGTATGATGATCCACTTTAGTTAATACTTAAAGCTATGGCGCTGTATGAAAGCTTGTCAGTGAACATACTATTTAACCTAAAACAGCATGTGCCTTTTCTTGTTTTGCCTTACATTGTGGTGCTACATAGGGCATTCAAATAATAGCTTAAGTATATGTACTCACAGTGATTTAGCTGATACCTACTTCATGCTTTCTCGTACTAACTGGCAACATTGTACAGAACAAAAGAAGTCCCTGACTCCATAAAGCGTGCATTCTGAGGAGCATAAATGGGAAAGGGCTTTTAGAAAGAAATTTTTTAGCCCTAGCATAGTGGCCCTGTCTCAGCAGTTTGAAACCACCAGCTACTCCATGGGGAAAAGATGAGGCTTTCTACCACCATAAAGAGTTAAAAACCAAAACGCCAACTGCCATGGCGTCGTCAATATTGACATTACCCTATTGGTGGGGGAAGAACTGCCCAGTGGGTTTCTGAGATGGTATACTGGAGTAGAAACCCTGGCCCCTTTCCTACCATAATAAGGAACTGGTGTCTCTGGCAACCAAATGTCTCTGAAAACTCTTGTCTCTGCAAACAAGCGTCTCTCCATCCTGGCCAAGAGGGGCTCTTAGACTTGGAATCAACTCCACAAGATGTTAGTTTTTCGGTGGAACGTTAACCTGAGTTTACAGGTGAAGAAATGGGAGTTGATAAAATTGCTATGTGATAAAATAATTTTTCTTAGATTTGGAAAATAAATAGCTACATGTGCTCTATCACAGCACTGTTCTTGGGGGGAGGGGGGCACACCCCAAGACGAGTTCCGGTTTCCGAGCCCCACCTCCTTGGGTTGATAGTATGAACTGAAAACTGCTTCTCACAGTACGCCTAAAAACCCTTCCTTGGCTTCCTACAGAGCTGAAAACGCAGAAAAGTACGGGGGTTCTTGATAACGCCATGATTTTTAAAAGCTGATGAGCTAGAATCGCTCCCAGCCCCTCAAAAGAAAGGCTTCGGAGCCTGCCGCGCCCGGGCACGAACTGCGGCCCTCCGCGTGCCTCACAGAAGCACACGGAGCGGGGCCGTCGGGGAAGCCGAGGCGGGGTGGGGAGAAGGCAGGAGACCAGCGGGGCGGGCTTCTCCGGGAGATCCCGGGAGCGCGGAGTGCCGACAGGGCGCAGGGCGCTCTGAGCGCAGCCGGCGGGCGCCCCGGAAGCAGCGCGGGCGAGGCGTGCGTGGCGGGAGCGGGCCGTCAGGGGGCCCTGCGCTCTGGCCTCGGAGCCGATCTGCCCCCCAGTGCGGGAGGAAGGGGAGGAGGAGAGCGCGCGGAAGAGAAAGGTCGAGGGGCAGAGACAAAGCCGTTAAGCGGGGCGACGTTGGCGGGGCGGAATCCCCGCTTCCCGGGCCTTCCAGCGGGCCGCACCTGCGAGCTCTCTGCGCCGCCGCGGCCCCGCCCCCCCGGCGCGTGGCGCCCCTGACGCTCGGGCGCGCGGGCCGCTCTTTTTTTACAGAGGTCGCTCGGGTCCGAACGGTCGGCCTCTGCTGCGCCTGCGTGGTCGGGAGGGGAAGTGAGGCGGTTTCCTCGGCGCCTTTTCCGGCGGCGCGGTGGCAGAGCTGGGAGGAGGAGGCTGAGGCCGGAGGGAGCCCGCGCTCGGGGCGGCGGCTGGAGGTATCTACCCCCCCCCCCCCGCCCCGCAGCAAGTTGGCCAGGCGGGTCCCGCCGACCCCGCTGCTCTCGGGAGGTCGGCCCGTAACTTCCCTCTTCCCCTCTGTGTTTCTGCAGGCCACGATCCGCGTTCCCGCCAGGGTCCATGACCTGACGAAGTGCCCGAGCCGCCCGGCTGCTCGAGTGGCCTGGGGCGCTGGTGGACCCGGCGCGCGCCGACCGCAGGCGGGCCGGAGAGCCTCGGTGGCCCGGGGCCGGGTGAGGAGCAGGCGGAGGAGCGGGAGCCGCGGCGGCGCTCGAGCGGCGCCTGCGGGGGGAAGGGCAGTTCCGGGCCGGGCCGCGCCTCAGCAGGGCGGCGGCTCTCCCGGCGCAGACTCGGGGCCCCGGCGGCGGCGGCGGCGGGAGGAACCCGGTGTTGGTTCGGGGATGGCCGCGTGAGCCGCGGGCCTGGGCCTCTGCCCTTGGGCGGCACCTCCCCGCGCAGGCCGCGCGGGCGTCCTCGCGGCCGGGAGGCTTCGTTTCGGTTTCGCGGCGGCGGCGTGCGTGGCTGAGGGGACCCGGGACACCTGGATGCCCCCGGCCCCGGCGCCTCCGCCGCCATGGGGAAGGTGCTATCCAAAATCTTCGGGAACAAGGAAATGCGGATCCTCATGCTGGGGCTGGACGCGGCCGGCAAGACCACGATCCTGTACAAGCTGAAGCTGGGCCAGTCGGTGACCACCATCCCCACCGTGGGCTTCAACGTGGAGACGGTGACTTACAAAAACGTCAAGTTCAACGTGTGGGACGTGGGCGGCCAGGACAAGATCCGGCCGCTGTGGCGGCATTACTACACCGGGACCCAAGGGCTCATCTTCGTCGTGGACTGCGCCGACCGCGACCGCATCGACGAGGCCCGCCAGGAGCTGCACC
>PVJH01021631.1:14170-38302 GCA_004026705.1 Nesogale talazaci
CTGACCCGGATTCGGGACAGGAACTGGTATGTGCAGCCCTCCTGTGCCACCTCAGGGGACGGACTCTATGAGGGGCTCACATGGTTAACCTCTAACTACAAATCGTAATGGGCATTCTCCACCCCATCCCCCGGCCCCCCCCGCCCCCCCAGGAGAGAAATCAAAAACCCATTCATAGGATTATCACCGCCGGCACACCTCTTTCAATCGCCACTTTCTCCTCTTGAATTGGAACTCTTGAAGTTGCCCTTCTAGGATTTGGGGTGGTTGGGGTTTTCTGGTTTTTTTGTTTTTTTTTGTTTTTTCCTCTTTTGCTTTGCGTTAGGATGCTCCGATCTGACATTTGACAAATGAACACAAAGCGCTAGATGCTCTTGTTGACTTCCAGTAAATGGGATGGGGGAAATAATAGCAATTCTTGGTAAAGTCCTTTATGATAATGGTTTGATTTTTTTTTTTTTCTATTTCGAGAGTATCTCGCCCCTCCCCCATGTATGCTTTTTCTTTTTTTTTTTGCCCAGTTTCCTTATCACTTGCTGTAGATGGCTTACTTTGCATTCATGCAGACTATGTTGCAAGTCTGTTTCATCTAGTAAACTGAAAATTATTGCTTAATCAAACTGCCGTTTGTCTTTTATATTTAAGGCCTTTACCCCTCCCTTTCAAATTTTAATTTCAACTTAGTAATTTCAGATGTGACATTTTATATCTAAGACCAGTATAGTAAGCCTAGCCTACAGTGGTAGATAGTAAGTAATACTACTGTACTATGTTCCAGTTGCACATCAATATGCTAAACAGGTATGTAAGAAGTTCTTGGAAATGTCAGCTTTTAAGTTCCGAAATACAAATCATGCATGAGTAGGGATAAAGTCCAAGTTCCCCGTAACATAGCTAACTATGCTCTACACGAATCTGAAAGCCACCCTTCAAGGACACGAGTCTTCTCACTGCAGTTAGCAACTTTGTGGGGTTTTGTCTCTCTTTTTAAACTTTAAAAAAAGACTTTCCAGAAAAATGGAGCAATAATGATGTTTGCCATACACAGATGAAATATGTGTAGATATACTTTGGCAAATCTGGACTTTTTTCTGTTTTGAACATAGGAGGCTGTAGGTTTAAGAGTATGAAAAACATTTACTTTGCTTGCTAATATAGCATTCAACAATCCAAAATATATATGCATATTTTACCTAGTTTTTAAAAAAAACATTTCCTGTTTTTCACATTACAGCAACTGATTAATAGGAACATACAAATGATTTTTTTTATCCAAGCGTGATCCACATCTCCATTGATTAGAACACTGGAAAAGATGTTTTATAAAAAAGATATTTAATTTTGTTAAATTGTAAGATTTAACTCATGCAAGTGGTAAGTCAGATAGCCTGTTGGTTCCATAATACACCGTCTCCTTTAAGGAAGGAAATGTGATGAATGAATGATACGTAGACTTCATTATAAAGGGGAAGTAGGGTGAAGAGAGAGAACCTACAGATGACAATGAATGTAAACTTTTTTTGAAGGGTAAACAGTGTTCTCACTGGTGATATCCAGATTCTAACGATTACTTGCTTAACTGGTTAGGACCAGTAACCAGGTTGTTGAGACCAGTATAATACTTTGAACCAAATGTAAATGCTTAGTGTAGAATCGTGAAGCAGCATCTGGTTCTTGTATAGCCTTAAGGATTAATTTTAGAGATCCTCAAGGAATTGATTTTAGGGAATTTCAGAAATGACTGAAAAGGCAGTATACAGGAAAATGTTTTGTTTATGAGGGTATTTGAAAACTAAAATTGAGCAGGTTATCATGGTATAGTTGGACAGTATTAGTCCTTCATGCTTTGGCCATATTGTGTAATGGAGCTTTTACCAAAGATAAATGAAAAACAAGGTTATAAAACATGATTGAAAGTAAAACCCTTGACATTTTCTTTAGAGCAGATGAGAAGAGGTGTTATGTTATAGGCTCCTAAAGGTGCAAAGGGATTTTTAGTTCAAGAGGCAACTAAAGTATAAAGTTCTTAATTTCACTTCAGTGGAAGTATTTAGAAATGAGGCATCTAAGGACATTTTGGTTGCTTTTAAAATTCCTAAGCTCCACCATAAATTTAATTCTAAGTATTTTAAGTGGTTATGTTTTAAGGTACACAAACATGGGTTATATAAATATAAATGCTGTAGGAACATCCTGAAATCAGACAAGCACAAAGGTATAAATGCCTAAACTGGAGGAAACTTGAAACCCTCATGTTAATTTTTAAATGTAGTATTTCTAACTTGTGACAGATTAGTAGACAGCCATTTATTTTTTGTGTGTGTCTTAAAATAAGTGGGGGATTAGTTAAAATTTTATACATCAAGTGATTGGTTTTGAATGTTGCAGGTGAGATGTTAGTTCATTTGAAATGTCTGAAAAGGGGGGTGGGGGAAGCAAATACTTGAACATTGGAAAACCCAAGTCCTTTGGTCAGAAATTGTAATTCTCATTTTAAGCATTTAAAAAAAAAGTTTATAATGTAGTTAAATCAAACCATATCTATTGGTGATCATGGGGCAGGTGACTATAGCCTGCAAAAAAAGTTATACTCTAAGAACTTAAAAAAAGATGAAGTTCTTGTTTAATTGCATCAACTTCTGTATTTATGTGAATTTATAAACTGCTAAGTTTTGAATGAGGTTAAACTTGTCTAATGAGAGTCTGTAGACTTTGATCTCCCAAATTAAAAGTACAGTACTTGGAATTGTGTTCTTTATGGTTGTAGTGTTGGTAAAGCACTAATATGCAGAAAATAAAGGAATTATACAGTGCAGTTTCTCACGTTATGTTACTCGTTTGAACTAGATATGGGATGTGTGGTATATTGGGTTATCGCTGGTTTGCTGTTTTCCTTGGAAATGTGGTATAAATCACTAAATTCGAGAGTCACTTGGCTTTTATGAGAACAAAAAGGAGGACCAAGTTCTTCTAAGGGATGGCTGTGTGAGACATTTTGTCTTAAAGTTAATCAAGTTTAATCTGATCTTCCTGATAAATCTGGTATATCAAAAAAGTTGAAAAGGCAGTTTTAAAATTAAGTTCTGTAGCAAATCTGTTACTTTTTTTTTCTTTCCAAAAGTACCATCTTCATTTCTTAGGAATTCAAATATGTCCCAATAAGTGGACTAAGGAGTCTTAATCTTTGACAATAAGACTGCTGGATTTTAAAGTTTATCCTGTAGAAGTCCAGGTTGCTTATCTTATAAATTTGGCAGAATTGTGTTAAGAAAATAAAATAGCAAATGAAAAATAACTTGTTGGATAAAAGGGTGGGTTTTTTTTTTTTTAAGTCCATTTCCTTTCTGGTAAGTTCCTATAGTAATTTTTGTAATTTGATCTTTGTCTCACATTAATATTTTTTGAATATACATAGTACCCTGAATTATCAGTAAATATCAGGTAACATAACTATTAGCTGTACAAAACATTTCATCCTTTAGTGTAGCTTGAGGAATATAGTTGCTTACAAATTCCCCAAATTATTTCTTCAATACACAACCAAATATATATCAGCTTTACATTAAGTCATCTTTTTTTTTTTTGGGGGGGGACATCACTGCTCTCGGGGGTGGGAGTAGGAGGCCCAGCCCCACTGCTGGAATTGAACCTCCGTCCCAGTGGGCCGCACTCCCGCGCACAACCACTGCGCCACCGGGGCTCAGCCCAACATTAAGTCATCTTAAGAGGCAGAAATTATATTTGTAAAGTCACACAGCAGTTTTGAGTAACTTACAAGTCTGAACAATGTATTTGCAGCATAACATTAAGTATAAATTTAATTTTCAATAGAACTTTTTGCTTTTTTCTAGTGACTAATAAAAGACAAAATAGTAAAAATTATAGTATTAAGAAATTTGTAAAAATGAAATGTTGAATGTTGGGAGATGGAACATTCAAGAGGTTGAACAACTTCTTTGCCACACTTGAAAGGCTGCCAGACTAGATCTGTGAGTTGAATGGGCAGGGAACATGACACACACAGATGAGATCAAAGAAGATAGGTTTGCAGAAAGGTTTAGGAGTGAATGAGGACGGAGCCCCGGGGGCCTAGTGGTTGTGCACCCGACTGCGGCCCCCTGGGACGGAGGTCCAATTCCAGCAGCGGCTCCACAGGAGCAAAGGCTGGGCCTCCTCCTGCCACCACCAGAGGGCAGTGATGCCCCTCCCCCCAAAAAAAACCCAAAAAAAGGAGTAAATGAAATGTGTTATTAAGCGCTCAAATAATGGCAAACTTGCTTTTATAAGGGAATTAATACTATCAAAACTAATCTTTGTGATGTAATAAAAATGCTTAAAATTTATATATTTTTTACCTTTAAAATGTCTAATTGAAATACTTTTAAAGTGGGAAATGTTCCCTTTGTCATTTTTTCCCACTTTTTTCCATTTGTTAATTTATCTCATAGGATAGCTTCAAAAATTTTAAAATGGTGCTTCTGTTTTGTGATAGGTAGATTTATTGAACATTACTGAAAGCCTGTTGCTGTTCTAGGTGTAAGAGGGAGCTCAGTAAAAATACATAAAATAATCAGCTTCCATGGAATTTATGGGGGATTGTAGTATGAAGACCAGATTAAGTATGTAGAAATGTTAAGCACTAACACTATATGCTATACAGTAAGTTGTATATATAGGGTTTTAGGTAGGAACATGTTTATAGAAGGCCTCATGGAGCTGATATTTGAGCAAATATTTGAAGGAAGAAAACAATTGGTGCAACAAAAAAATATGTAGTTTAAACCAGAGATGAGAAAGCTAAAGGATAAATCTAGATGTGACCTAACCTATTATCTCCCCCTTTCTAGAAAATAGTGACTTCCAATCTAAAGACCAGCTTTTAGAACATTACCAAAATATTTTGGGAACTCGAAAAACTTAAAACGAAGGACCACATAAATACAATGGTATATATACACCTATAATTGACCAGATATGCACATTTAGTGAGTCAAAAAACTTGTAACACGTATAATAGCCTAGCATGGGTTACTCCCAACCTCCACCCTTGAAAATATTTTAGGTGCTTGAAATTAGGTTTCTGAGTGCAGTATCAATTTTATTGGTCTTTAAACTTGTGAATAATTTCATTTCACGTTTTTCTCTTTTTATTGGTAGTTTTATTAGTTTTGAGATTTAAGGGAAATGCTTATGTTTAGGTTAAGGTGACCTTTCCTCCAGGTAATTTAGAATTAGTCTGAAATAGGTTCTATAACAACTCACAGCTAGAGTTTTTATTCATTTGATGTTAACTAATCAAGTCCTGAAACCAGTATTTAAAAAAAAATTTTTTTTTGGGGGGGAGGTGGGCATCACTGCTCTCCGGTGGTGGGAGTAGGAGGTCCAGCCCCACTGCTGGAATCGAACCTCTGTCCCAGTGGGCCGCAATCCCTCACACAACCACTACGCCACCTGGGCTCAGCCCCACCAGTATTTTATATTTTGGATCTTAAAAAGAAATTTTTTATTTTTTTATTTTATTTTTTTAGGCATCACTGCCCTCTCTCTGGTAAAAGGAATTTTTTTAAGGAATTGTTTTACTAACTCAGAAACAATAATTAGCATTATTCCTTTAATCAATAGAAAAATAAAGTACTTCACACATGATGCATTTCTTGCCTAGAGTTATGCTATAGTACCTAATATGAGAATCTAAAACTATTTTAAAGAAACTGAACAATAGAAATTATGGAAATAAGTTTTATGGAGAATCTTTATAAATTAGCTTAACAAAAAAGTTTACACGCCTATGAAACCAATCTTGCTTTTTGACAAATCACTTGGAGATAAATAGGCCTGAAACTGATTGTTCGTAACTGATTTCCATTAAAGCTGAGTACCTTGATCTCAGGTCAGAGCAGATGAGAGGAGAAAATTGGAGGGCATTATAGAAGCTGGGATTTGGATCTTTACTGTTTATTCAAGCATGGCAAATCAGAGTGTTTTCTTTGGATTAGCCTTTTATTTCTAAAAGCTGCGAATAAATCTTAGGTTAAAATTAAAGAGATTAAACTGGGACACAGTTTAAGAATAAGTTAGCATTTGCTAATATAGTCTAGATCAGGAGTGCTCAATACGTCGATCGCAATCTAGTTGATCACAAATGGAGTGTGGGTAGCTTGCATGGCATTAAAAAAATAGACAAACCTATCGATCCTGTCACTTGATAATACAGCGCAGCCAATCAGATGCAATCTTAGGTGTCAAACGCATGTGCAAACTACTGTGCTAAGTGCATTTATGAATGTTACAAATAAAAATAAATGTTTTGCATTTTTGTAGTTGGTAGATCATTTTGACTTGATCATTTTATACGTAGCTCGCATGCTGAAAAAGTGTGAGCACCCCTGTTCTAGATATTTCATGTGTGTTTTCATAATTTTCACAACCACCTTAGGAGATAGTTCCTCACTTTATAGATGGAGAATCTGAGACCAGAGAGGTCTGTGGAGCCAGGATTTGGACTGAGTCTATGCTAGATTGAGTGTGAGTAAAGTTAATCGGTGTTGATAGTAGTTAACGTGTATGTGTTTTTTTACAAGTAGCTTGCCTTGAGTAATAGTTCATACCACGATTTGAGTTCCTGTTTAATTGGAGTGTTCTGTGTATGATGGGAAACATAGTATCAGGTTCTGATACTTTTTTTTTTCCTGTAATTGAATTGTGATTACTTGGTAAAATGTTGAAATCTACAGTTCATTTTAAAAAACAGGAAAAGCATTTTTTACTGAGCTAATTATTTATTTGCATGTGTAACTTTATGTACATTTTTGTTTTGAGAAACATTTCTAAAAATTGGGATGATATTTTACGTGATTCCAATCTCAATTACAAAATAAGTGTGCAGTGTTTATTAGCAGCTCTTTGTTACACTGATTGATGGAAGGATAAAAGTGGAATCTAACCCATCGGTTTACTTATTTCTATATTCCAAAGATCATGAGCCTACCGGACGAAGACAAAGTAGGTTTTAAAGGAATGTTTATAAAACAATATGCTGTGGGCTGAGCCCAGGTGGCATAGTGGTTGTGCGTGGAACTGCGGCCCACTGGGACAGAGGTTCAATTCCAGCAGTGGGGCTGGGTCGCTTACTCCCACCACTGGAAAGCAGTGATGCCCCACGCCCCCCCCCCCCAAAAAAAAAAAAAAACCCCAACAATATACTGTAACGGGAAATTTTCAATAGACGTACATGTGTATGTACACACACATTGGATTTAGTCAAGTATAAAGCAGCAGGTCAATTGCACCCTAAAGAGCTGATACATTGGTAATGACATCAGGTATTGAGCTTAACAGTCTCTTTTTAGGTATCTTCACAATTCATTTCATGAGGCTTACTGAGCACTGTGTGTGTGTGTGGCATCACTACCCTGGTGGGAGTAGGAAGCTCAGCCTTGCTCTTAGAGAGCTGTTGCTGGATTTGAACCGTCAACCCTGTGGGCTGCAGTCCCACACACAAACGTTACACCACCAGGGCTCAGCTACTGAGCACTTTTTTTTCCCCCTCGCCATTCTTTTTTTTTTTTTTGGGGGGGGCCCTCACTACCCTCTGGTGATGGGAATAGGAGGCCCAGCATTGCTGCTGGGTTTGAACTTCCAACTCAGTGGGCCGCAGTCCCGCGCACAACCACTACGCCACCGGGGCTCAGCCCACTGAGCACTTTTTATATCCTTGTGTGTACATGAGTTAGCTACATGTACTTTGAGATTTAAGTGAGGATTTGGGGTAAAAAAAATCAACACTTTTGATAAAATTCCCAAAGCTTTATTTTAAAATTTGATTTTGTCAATAATTTGAGGTAGAAATTTAAGGTTAGATAAAATGTGAAGAAGTCAAAGTAGGTAATTAGTGCTGTATTAAAAGAGAAGAGAGATTTTAAAAACTTTAAAAAGAGGGAAGAGAGATTATATTGTAGGCTCAAGTGGCCTAAAGAAGGCCGGTAGGAATTGAACTGTACCTACAAGATCAGAAGCATGTTACCATTTATTGCACCCTTAATTGTGAGCTTATCATTGTTCTGAGTTTGTTTCAGGCATTACATCATTTAAAATTTGTGAGTAAATATATCTGGGTATATTATATATCCACAGTCTTTGCGTAATAGAGAATGGACTAGTCTGACAAGGGTTATAAGAGTTAGCAAATAAAAATACTGAGTGACTACTTAAAAGTTGAATTTTGAACAATTATTTTGTATAAATATGTGACGATATCTGACATAAACTTTACTAAATATTGTTTACTTGAAATAAAAATTTAATTGGGCATCTTAGATTTTTTCTTAAACCTTACCTGACCCGAATGCAAAGAGGAGATATGGTTCAAACTAGAAGTAAAAATTGAGACTCAAAGTCTCAAACTAAATTGTTTGAATTTTTTTTTTTTTTTTGTTTTTTGGGGCATCACTGCTCTCCGGTGGTGGGAGTAGGAGGCCCAGCCCCACTGCTGGAATTGAACCTCCGTCCCAGTGGGCCGCAGTCCCGTGTACAACCAGTACGCTACCGGGGCTCAGCCCAAGTTTGAATTTTTTACAGTGATAATATTATTATAGTAAAGTTATGGAGAGCATGAGAAAGAGAAATAAGAGTCAGACACATATCATAGTAGCATGCTCACCTCTGCCAGTCAGGTGTCCATGTGGAGCAAGAGCAAGTGAGGGAAGGAATTGCATGAGGGAGCAGAGAAAGGGAGCATTCAGTGCTGAGGGGGCTAGGGAGAGTGGGGCAAGGGTGAATAGTGTATATATATAATTGTATGCAGTATATAATAGGAATCACTGAATTTTTTTGGGGGGGCGGGCATCACAGCCCTCTGGTGGGAGTGGGATGCCTAGCCTTGCTCCTGGAGAGCTGCTGCTGGATTTGAACCGCCAACCCAGTGGGCCGCAGTCCTGCGCACAACCACTACGCCACCAGAGCTCAGCCTGTCACTGAATTTTTATGTTTAGGAATTATAGTATAGTTTTGTACAGAATCATGTATTAGGGTCATAGAGAAGCTAGAAGAAAATCCTTTCAAGAGATTTTATTAATCTGGTTAGAAAATGAATATTCACTATGAAGTAGCGAAAATGAATATGATGTGGTATCACAAGACAAGTGGGTTATAATAGATTACTTTGTAGGAAGAGTTAAAGGTTCTGATCCCTGTTATGTAAAAGCATAATGATAGCACCATTGACAGAAATCAGGAAACAGATTTAAGTGGAGAGACTTTGATAATTGGGCAAAGGATTCCATTTGCAGTTTGGAAAAGATGTTGAATCTGATAAACATCCTCTGTCTTTCATAGCTACACTGTTTTAAACAGTAATTCAATCCAATAGAACTATAAGCCACATATGTATATATATATATATATATATATGTGTGTGTGTGTAAAACAAAATTTTTCATAGTCGTTAAAAATGTATTTATCCCAATATATAAAAAGCACTACTATTTCAACTTGTTGCTTTTATAAAATAATTATAAATGAGATACTTTACATCATTTTATACAAAATCTCTGAAATCCAGGCGATTTTGCACATAGAGCATGCTTCAATTTGCACTAGTTACACAGTCCAATGTGGCTATTGAGCCACATGAAAGCACTCATACTGGACAATTGTACAGAGTAAGTCTGCTCATCACTGTTCCTATAGTTATTGTGACTGCACTTGAGGGCGACAACTGCAAATTTTTAGGCCAACCCATTGCTGATTTAAACACAGTGTCTATAGGACAGAGTAGAACTGTACCATAGTGTTACCAAAGCCGTGCTGTTTGCTTCATCTTTCTGGAGAACTGCAAACTGGAGGGACCACCCAGGGACTTGTTGGTGAGCACCTGAGTAGTTAAGCCAATGTGCCCACAGAACTCCTTTTACTAGGCCAACCCAAAAGACCCATTGCCATTGAGTTGATTCCTGTTCATAGCAAACCTGTATAGTATTTACAAAACTATCAATCTTTATGAAACAAACATTTCTACCATGGAACAGAGTGGTAGGTGGTTTTGACTGGTGTCAAGATGAAAATGGAAAGATGGTTGTGGTCATTTCACGATCTTGAAGTGCTTTTGGGTTTTATAAGAGATTTTTGTTTGTTTGTTTGTTTTAGTTTTTTAGGTGGTGGGAGTAAGAGAACCCAGCCTTTGCTCCTGTGGAGCTGGAATTGAACCTCAGTCCCGTGCACAACCACTATGCCACTGGGGTTCAGCTCAAAAAAATTTTTTTCTTGGGGGGGGGGGCATCATTGCCTCTGGTGGTTGTGGGTGCTACCCAGTGCTGCTCCTGAGAGCTGCTGCTGGATTTGAACCACTAAGCTTGCAGGCTGCAGTCCCACACTTAACCACTTACGCCACCGGGGTTTGAGATTTTGAATTTATAATTTGTGCAATGGGGAAACTGGGATTTTAAAGCCTCCAATTGCATTTCGTAGACCAGGTGAGAAAAACCCCGTAGTTGAAGCAATTAGCTTTGGTAATGGAGGGGGTTGTCTTAGGCTGGTTTAACTAGAGAAAACTTCAGAGACACTCATGTGTAAGAGAGCTTTGTTAAACATCCCAGTGCAGTCCACATCAAGTCCCTATGTCTGATATTAGCCCATATGTCCTATACCAGTCCATAAATTCCTTTTCAACTCACACAG
This sequence comes from Nesogale talazaci, assembly GCA_004026705.1. Lineage (NCBI taxonomy): Eukaryota > Metazoa > Chordata > Mammalia > Afrosoricida > Tenrecidae > Nesogale > Nesogale talazaci. Next base: position 24,845 of record PVJH01021631.1, read on the forward strand.
CATGTGCAATGATGCCACATGCAGGAAGATCACAGGCTGGTGAGTGGAAAGTCTTGTGAATCCAAAGCTGGTTGGAAGCATCTCAGCACTGTGGTCTTCACGGCCTGCTTCTCCAGCTCCCTCAGTGTCTCAACAGGAAGATGAAGCTGAGAGAGAGTCGCCCAGAGAAAGAGAGGAAGTTCCCAGAATCCTCATGAGAAGGCCAAACTCACAGGGAGGCATCATCAGACAGTGACCTGATTGACAGACGACTCCATCCCTGCTTTTAGAAGTATTTGAGTGATGTTTCTCGAGTGTTCTGTAGAATACTTTGGATAAGATGATCCTTGGAAAAGATTTCAAAGCTACTTAGGAAATACTTCCTATTGTCTTTGCCTTTGGGTTTTTTTTTTTTGGGGGGGGGCATCACTGGTCATGGGAGCTACCCACTGCTGCTTTTGAGAGTTGCCACTGGATTTGAACCGCCAAACCCCCAGGCTGCAGTCCTGCACTCAACCACATACGCCACCGGGGCTCAGCCTGCCTTTGGGTTTTATAGTACAAGTTTACACATGTTGAAGGTTCTTTAAAGTTTTTACTTTAACAGCAATCCCTACTCATTTGATCATAGGACACCCTCCTCGCCCCCTTTAAAAACAAACAATCATTCCTTGCCCTACAGAATGAGTTTCAAGAGTTTTCACTGAGGCTGGTCGATAGTTTGGGAAACCCTAAACATTAGAAAAGGCAGGATCAAGTTTTAGCTAACAATTAGAACTGCATGATGACTGCTGATGAAGTTTTTATTTATAAAGGTACAAAATAGAGGGAAGAGCTCTGGTAGTTTAGTGGTTATGCATTGAACTGCTAACCACAAGATCCGCAGTTGAAAATCACCCACTGTTTCTAGGGAGAGCTCCTGTGAGGAGTTACAGAAACTCATCGGGTATTTCCACTCTGTCCTACAGGGCCGCTGGGAGTTGGCATCGACATTTGTAGTGAGCTTGGTTTGGTTCTTGGATAAAATAGAGGGAAAGGTACAGATTTAAGAAGGGGAAGGAGAGTGTCCGGTTTTGACAACATTTTAGGTTACCCAGTGGACAGAGTAAGAGTCCCAAAGAACTCTAGGCTATAGTTAGCATTTTAGGCATTAGAGTAAAAATGGTTGTTGAAACCAAGGGTGCTAGTGGGCTTTCCTGGAAGTGAGACAAGTGAAAGACTGGGGACAGGCTCTTGAGAGGATGGAACACCAGGGTTTTATGAGGGAGGTGTAGAACAAGAGTGGAACCAGGAGACTGAAAGAAACAAATTTAGAGAAGATGGTGTTAACGATGACATGCTTTTCAGAAAGATCAAGAGAGGTTAGAACTGACATTGAGTTAACGAGGCCTTTTTTAGTGATGCTTGAATGAAGTGGTCATAAACCAACCTGGGATAAATGAGACAAGAGCTACTAATAGAAGCATTCAACAGAGTTGGTGCTGAAGGGATGTTTAGGGTGTGGCAACCAGAGGGAGAAGTGTGTGTGAAAATTTATAAAAACTTTAAGAAAAATAGGCTCATTTAATTGTGCAAACAGTGTTCAGATAAGTGGCTTCGGTGTTCATGGTTGGGCGTAGAGGAGGAATTAGGATATATATGTATATATAATATATATATACCCCTTCTACCTATATCCTAAAGACAAGGAAAATTGTTTAAAAAATATCCATTTGAAAAATGTTAAAGTTCATTTCTTTTTTCTTTCTTTCTTTTTTTTTTTGTGGGCATCACTGCCTCTGGTGGTAGTGGGCGCTACCCAGCGCTGCTCCTGAGAGCCGCCTCTGGATTTGAACCGCCAAGCCCGCGGGCCACAGTCCCGCACTCAACCACTTACGCCACCGGGGCTCAGCCCAAAGTTCATTCCTTTAAGCTTCTTTTGGTATATATTAAGAATCTCCTCTTGAAAAAATGTCTTTAATGATCATGCCCAACTAATTCCTATCACACCATAATTACATATGTAGATGGTAATGTTTTCATTTCACAAATTAAGCTATGATGACTGTAACTTGTCACTGGTTCAGTAAAACACAGCATTTAGTGATATAGCTATGATGAGAAAAAAGAAAACAAGAACAATGCATTTGAAGTCTAATGTTGCAGGAAAATATTTAATATATCATACACTGCCCCCCAAACTACCTAATCAGTCTTAGGAGAAATATACCCAGAATGTTCCTTAGAACTAAGGATGGAAAGAGTTAGCTTACTTTGGGAGTCATCAGAGAACACCAATTGCTAGAAAAGGAATCTTGCTTGTAAGGCACAATGAGGGAAATCCGCAGTGGAATGGCTTGACACAAGAGCGGCAACAACGGACACAAATATGCCAATAATCATGAAGTTGTCTCAGGATTTGCATTTGTTTTGTTATAAGCATACATACATAAAGTTGCCAGGAGTCAACCTGATTAGAACAAAAATAGCAACAACTGACCAAAAGTCTCAGTCAATTAAAAATTTTCAACATATCATTTATATGGCCATAGATTAAAATTTAAAATAATTTTTTTGTGTGTGGCATCACTGCCCTAGTGGGAGTCGGAAGCCCAGCCTTGCTCCTGGAGAGCTGCTGCTGGATTTGAACCGTCAACCCTGTGGGTCACAGTCCCGCACACAACCACTACGCCACCGGGGCTCAGCCCAAAATAATTTTCTTGGGGGGGGGGCATCACTGTCCTCTGGTGGTGGGAGTAGGAGGCCCAGCCTTGTTGCTGGATTTGAACCTCCAACCCAGTGGGGCGCAGTCCTATTAAAATAATTTTAATAGGTAGACATCATGCTGATTATTGTAACTTTAAAATACAGTTAGCAATTTATTGTGGTTTTTTAATTTGAAAACCAACTTTTTGTTTTGTTTTGTTTTTTTGGGCATCCCTGCCCTCTGGTGGTGGGAGTAAGAGGCCCAGCCTTTGCTCCTGTGGAGCCCCTGCTGGAATTGAACCTCCATCCCAATGGGCCGCAGGCCCTTTCATAACCACTATGCCATCAGGGCTCAGCCCTGAAAAACAACTTTTAATACTTCTTCCAGCCTAAATTCCAATTTGCAGGATCTTTCTTTGCACAAGTATTTACGAATTGAGGGGTGGGGAGGAGCGAATCTACAAATGATAAAAATAGAGTATAGAGTTAAATCATAGCAGACATTATTGAATACTTGTGTGCCTGACAGTATGTTGTGGATTTTACTAACATTTTAATCCACAATAGATCAGCACTGTCAATTTCATTGTCTCCCAGTCATAGAGAAAAACCACAACACAAAATTTTAGATCATTTTCCAAAGAAACCTAACTATTGAGTGTCAGAGTCTATAATCTTTCTCATTGACTGCAAAAAAAGATAGTAACTATTATTTTTAAACACAAAATCTATGTGTCTGTAGTCCAGAAGATCTGTTTGTTCTGGTTTACCAGCCATAGAAACCTTGGTAGAGGACCACTGGCAGGGTTTGCCTTTTTTGGTGTGGTGTGTCCTCCATAGGGACCCCTCTTCATATGTTTGGTCGCACACTGGGCTGGTAGCCACAAGGTTGACAGTTGAGCCATTCAGATGAGGTTTTTTGCTCTCATATTTTATAGTCCCATTATGGAAACAAAAATAAGACTGCAAACCTTGGAATCAACTAGATGGCAGAGGATGGGGGTATATGCATTCTCAGACACAAACCAACCTTTTGAATAAGATGGGTATTTATTTAAATTGCATTGACTGAGAGAATTGGCATTTTTAAGGCACCCTCAACCATTATAAATGCTAGTCCCCGAGGACAACGAGGTCTGGTGGCTTACTGGTTATGCTGTGGGCTGAGAAAAATGGGAGTTTCTATTCCTGTAAAGAGCTCAGTCTTAGAATCTTAAAGGAGCAGTTCTACCCCATCTTCTAGTTGGAATCAGTTCAATAGCAGTGAACTTGGAGTTCTAGGGAACCTTGTTGAATAGGTAGAACCATGCCCCAATTCTCCCACGTAGTCGTTGCTCTCTGCTATTCTATGCTATTAAATAGGTCACATCAAATTAAGTTGAGCTGCAATTCGAGGGCCTACATGAAGGAACGGTTCGCAATATGATCTTTTTCGATAGCATTAGTGTACAAGGTTTCTGAATCCTGAACCCTGTATTCATAGCTAGATTTTTGTCCTGTTTTTACTTGGTGAGGAGCCAGCTAGGTACACTCATGTTTCTGCTGTGTATTTGGCCAGGAGACATGGATATGTGTAGACATGCTTTTGGCATGTGTATGTTCAATTATCTTCATTTTTCTCTATGAGTATAGACTTTGTGGTAGGTACATTCATGAACTTATTCATATAGAGATTCATGTTTACAGCATATAAATATTTAAAGAATCCATGCAAGAACAAGATGAGCTTAGACTTATTTATTTATTTTTTTTGGGGGGGGCATCACTGCTCTCTGGTGGTGGGAGTAGGAGGCCCAGCCCCACTGCTGGAATTGAACCTCCGTCCCACATAGACTTATTTTCAAAGGTTTATGCAGGGTAGCAAAAATAAGTATTTTAATGAAATTATTTACTTTTTTAAGAGGTAAAAAATTCAATTTTCAATAACTCTAGGAAATCTGGAGCATATTCTATGTGATTACTGTTATTTGAGTAATGCAATAGTATTCCAATTCCAAAAATATATAAAAGACTTATTTAAGAGATTATGTAACAGCACAAGAAAAATAGTTTGATAGTATCAGCTTATTTTTTTCTTTGTCTAAATTAAAATTAGAAGGGGGAGGGGAATGCTGGATAGTGGGAAGGCCAAGAGGTTGAATCATCTAAGGAAATGAGTCAGTGACTATGACCCATAACTTTCCTTTTTCTGAGATTTTTGACTATGAGAGCTTTAATGTTGAAGTACTTTCAAAACCTGGCTTGTTGTCAGTAAATTAAAAATAGAGCATTTTCCCCATTATAGAGCTCTTTCTTTTTTGGGGGGGGGGGCATCACTGCCTCTGGTGGTTGTGGAAGCTACCCATTGCTGCTCCTGAGAGCTGCCACTGGATTTGAACCGCCAAACCTGCGGGCTGCAGTCCCGCACTCAACCACTTACGCCACCGGGGCTCAGCCCGAGATCTCTTAATATTAGAGTTTGTACTTGTCATTTTAACAAATATTTAATAGAAATACAAAATTTGAAAAGTAATACATATTAATAGTATTAACTATATTCTTAACACTAAAAGCCATGTGGTGAATAAGAAATCTTTGCATAGGACATTAAACCAGTATCTTTAAACCTTCTGTAATAGTAATTCCTAATCAGTTATGGAAACAAGATTTTTTTAAGTATATGTGCTGCCGAAGCGAGCACGGAAACACGATTTTTTGAAGCTAACAACTGGAGATTCATTTGTGAACTTACCTGGACAAGCCTGGATATACTTTTATCTACTGACATATTATACTTCTTTTAGTATACTTGAGTTTTTTTCCCTAAACTTCAGATTGTTTCTTAGGAACCTTCAGCACATAACTGAAATAAACAGGTTACATTATGAATTGTTGAAATTTAGAAAATCTGAAATGTAACTAATTGCCAGGTCTGTGGTAGAAAGATAAGTATGTTTCTCAAAGTCAATATGACAAGTATTATTATGTCAAAAATTCGTAGACTTTTATGGTTCATTGCTTATCTTTGTAATTTGTACCTTTCGATAATATTGGATTACATTTTTTTTTAGTCTCTCCAGCTCATGCATAGTACTTGACTTAAGATAGTGAGTGCATTTCTCCCAAGAACCAGTATCAGAAATCTACTTGAAGTGCCTAAGTTCTGTGTTTTGTTGTCAAGACAAACTTAAATTACCTAGTGAGGCAGTAATTTTTTGGGGGGAAATTGAATTAAGTATTGTGTTAGTCCGGGTTGACTAGAAAAACAAATTCATAGACACAAATTCATGTATGTATAAGAAAGAGGTTCATATACAAGAACAATTTGACATTGAGAAAATATCCCAGCCCAGTCCAGTCCAAGGTCATAAGTCCAATGTTAACCCATATGTCTGATACCAATCTATAAGTCCTCTTTAGACTCACGAGGTACATGCAATGACACCAGGACAATCATGGGTCAGTGAGTACAGAGTCTTGTATGTCCTGTGGCAGGAGAAGCATCGAAGCGCTGGCAGGGGTCTCCTCGTGACTCCAGTTTCCAGGCCTCAGGGTCTATCCGCATGCTGCCATGTGTCTTGTCAGCTGCAATGTCTCCCAGGGAGGGAGTGAGTCCCTCACCTCCAAGGAGGAAATAGGGCTGGATTTCCCAGAACCCTCAGGAGAACACCATGCTCACACAGAGGTCTCATTGGGTATCTCCAGATTGACAGGCTAGACTCCACCTCTACACTCTTAATGGACATGCGATTAGGTGACTGCCACAAGTATGTAACAAATACTTGACATTTCATCAATCTTTACATATATAATACAGTGACATTAGTTCTTTATGGTATTCAACCATCATCGTTACTAGTTTAAACTTTTTTCCATCATCGGCATTGAATTTTTAATCTTCAATGTTTTTAGTTTAATGATACACGAGCAGCATGTTGGAGGATGTTAAAAACAGAATTAGGTACTTTTATTACTTGGCAAAGATTGAATAAATACAGGATTTACCCTTGAGTTGGTGCTGGCTCTGGTGACCCTCTGGAAAGCAGAAGGGTGCACTGCGTGCTGCTGTGCCGTCTCACTACCTGTCTCCGCTGTGTGGGAGCTCACTGTTGCAGCCACTGTACCAAACCCTCTCATTACAGGTCTTTCTCTTTTTATCTCTCCAGGAAGGATGTCCTGCTGCTGCTAACAAATCTTTCTAACAGCATGACTAGAGAGACTGTTGTTTCTATCTGTTTAGACATGCTAATTTTTCTTCTGCACAATTACAATGATTTCTGGGATCTTTAAAAAATTTTCCAGCAGTGGGGCTGGGCCTCCTACTCCCACGTGGGAGAGCAGGGATGCCCCGCCCCCCCCCCCCCCCCCCGCAAAAAAAAAAAAAAAAAGAATCTAAAAAAATTTTCTTCCGAAAACATTTTTCTTTCATCTTAGTAAAACCTAAAGCATGGGGAGTTGTATGAGCCCACAATAAAATTATTTATATATTGAAAAAAAAAACGAGGGGGAAAGATGAGCTTATACTAAGGGCTTAAGTAGAAAATATTTAGAAATGAAGATAGCAACATGTGTACAACTATACTTGATACAAGTGATGCATTGAATGTTATAAGAGCTGTAAGAGCCCCCAATAAAATTATTGGGGAAAAAACAAAAACAAGCTGAGCCCCGGTGGCATAGTGGTTGTGTGCGGGACTGTGGCCCACAGGGTTGGCAGTTCAAATCCAGCAGCAGCTCTCCAGGAGCAAGGCTGGGCTTCTTACTCCCACCAGGGCAGTGATGCCACAAAACAAAAACAAAAACAAAACAAAACAAAACAAAAAAAAAACCCTAAAGCATGTTATTTATTGGTACACTTCAAAGAATATTAGCATGACAATGGTGACCTAGGAAACTGATTTCTGGAATAAAGTGTTAGAAATACTGGAGAATTAAAGTAGGATCTGAACACATCCTATGAGAAGAGTGAGGCTGGAATTTAAAACATTTTAAAAAGCTGGAAGAGATCCCTCTTTCCTCAAATCATTCTAAGACTGTGGTTCCCAACCTGTGGGTTGCCACCCTTTTGGGGGTCCAATGACCATTTCAAAGGGGCCACCTGATTTATAATAGTAGCAAAATTACAGTTATGAAGTAGCAATGAAAATAATTTTATTGCTGGTGGTCACTACGGCATGAGGAACTGCATTAAGAAGGTTGAGAGCCACTGCTCTAAGATGTTTTCCTCATTTCCATGGGCAGGGTGCAATAGTGGTTAAAGACTTACTTGCCTGTGCATAAGCAAATGTGGTGAAGAAAGCTGATGGTGCCCAGCTATTAAAAGATGTAGCGTCTGGGGTTTAAAAACTTGAAAGTAAACAAGCAGCCATCCAGCTCAGAAGCAAGCCCATTTGGAAGAAGCACACTAGCCTGTGCGATCATGAGGTATCAAAGGGGTCTGGTATCAAGCATCAAAGAACTAAAAATTATATCATTCTAAATGAGGGGGAGTACAGATAGGGGACTCAAAGCCCATCAATAAGTGAAGTGGTATCCTCTTACAGAGGGGTTGCAGCAAGGAGATGAACCAGTCAAAGTATAGTGTAGCAACAATGAAATGTGCAACTTTCCTCTGGTTCTCAAATCTTTCCTCCCACCCACTAACATGATCCCAATTCTACTAGATAGGGGATGTACACTGGAGTTGGAAACATGGGGAATTTAAGATAGATGATCCTTTGGGACTAATGGGGGGAGTGGTGATACTGGGAGGGTGGAGGGATGGTAGAGTAGAAAGGGGGAACTAATTTCAGGGATCTGCATATGACCTTCTCTCTGGGGTGCGGACAACAGGGGGGTGGGTGAAGGGATACATTGGACAGTGTATGATATGAAATGGTAATAACAATTTATAAATTATTAGGGGTTCATGGGGGAGGAGGAGGGGAAGGGGAAGTATGGGGAGATGGAATTAAAAAAAGAACTAGAGGAAAGGAGGAAAGATGATCTTATATGAAGGACTCAAGTCGAAAATATTTGGAAATGAATATAGCAACATGTGTACATACATGCTTAATACACACGATGCACTGAATGTTATAAGAGGTATAAGAGCCCCCAATAAAATCTATATTAAAGAAAAAAGAATTGTCTCGTAACTGAAATGTGATGGCTTGGATCCAGCACTACTACACAGGGGTAAGGTATGACAGTCTGCTTCTGTAAAGATGAATGCCTGGCAAACCTTCCAGGGCAAGTCTACTCAGACATGCAGAGCAATGGTAAGTAGGAATCAGCTTGATGGCTCTGCGAGATTAGTTCCCTGCCTCACCAGGTTGATACGGGGAGGAAAAGCAGGATTTGGGGTCTGTGACCTAGGTTTGACTCCCAGTCCTACAACTATTTAATAGCTTAGTGACAGTGGGAACTTAATTTTGTAGTTTGCATTTTCCTCGCTCAAAATGGTCATGGTAAATTTACTGAGCAAAGTTTTTAGCAATAAAAGGCGTACTTACTGAGAAAGTCCCTACCACAGACCTTGGTACGGTAAGCACGCTGTGGGAGGTAATTCTATTTTTCCCCTTTACTCTAACTTAATAATTTAAAAATTAAAGCTAAATAAAATCTAAAATTTATGCTAATATTTTTGACAGATTTAAAGGCAACTTACATGTCTGGCATTTGAATCAGAATGACCGAGGGGTGGGAGTGGGATCGTAGATGAAACGGCATTGACCAGAAGAGATATTTGTTGAAGCTGTACTAATGAGTTGCACGAGTTTGTTTTTGTTTGAAATTGCCCATCACAGAGTGCTTTTAAAAGTTATTCTAGTATATATACCATGTCCCCAATATAAAACACGGCTACCTAAAATGCCCTTTACTCCAAACAGAGATTGTATTTGTTGTTGTTGTTGTTTTCAGGTGCTGTCCAGTGGGTTCCAATTCACGGTCACCCAATGTATAACATCACAAAACATGGCCCCGGCCTGCCTCATCATAATGGGTATCTTTGAGCCAATTGTTGCAGTCACTCTTTCAGGCCATCTTGTCAAAGGTCTTCCTTTTCACTACTTCTCTTCTTTACCAAGCAGGATGTCCATTTTCAGATATTGGTCTCTCCTGACACCGTGATACGAACTCTCAACTCACAACTCAACCAATAGGTAACATCATGATACACAGAGAAAAGGTTGAAGTTGCCAAGGAATTCTTTTTGCTTGACTCTACAAATCAGGGCTCATCCTACCTTCCAAATCTAGCTAGACCAGAGGATGTACACTGGTACAGATAAGATAAGGAAACGGGGAATCCAGGACAAATAAACTCCTCAGGACCAATAAGGAGAGTAGCAATAGGAGGGGAGGAAGAGAAAGGTGGGGAGAAAGGGGGAATCACAATAATCTACATATAACCCCCTCCCTGGGGGACAGACAACAGAAAAGTGGGTGAAGGGAGCTGTTGATCAGTGTAAGACATGAACAAATAATAATAATTTATAAATTATCAAGAGTTCCTGAAGAGGGAGGGAGGGTGGGAGAAGGGAGGGGGAAAAATGAGCTGATACCAAGGGCTCAAGTAGAAAGAAAATGTTTTGAGAATGATGGTAACAAATGTACAAACGTACTTGACACAAAGGATTTATATATGGATTACGATGAGTTGTACGAGTCCCGAATAAAGCGATTTAAAAAAAAAGCTGTCATGAATTCCAACAGATTTTATTTTAGTAACTACAATTACACTAATATTTACTATGGGAGCCCTGGTGCAACTGTGGCTTAGACATTGCAGGTCAACAGCTTTACTCCTCAGGCAAAAGATCAAACTTTTATTTTCATAAAAATTTATAGACTCAGAAACCTAAGCCTAAAGTCATCCTGTCTTGTAGAATCACTTTAAGTTGGAATTGACTCAATGGCAGTGAGTTGAATATATATAAAAGTTTAGTGAAGAGTGATGTTTTTTTTTTCTATAAGAAAACTTTGAGGGCTGAGCCCCGGTGGCGTAGTGGTTGTGCGCGGGACTGCGGCCCACTGGGATGGAGGTTCGATTCCGGCTCCCAGAAGCAAAGGCTGGGCCTCCTACTCCCACCACTAGGGCAGTGATGCCTAAAAAAAAAAAAAAAAAAAGAAAACTTTGAGCAAAGGACCAGTAGCATCTTTATTTTCTATGACTATGAAATCATATTCTTAAAGTGAGAAGGCTCCGGCTATTAAAAAATGATGATTAAGAACAAGAATTCATGATTCAAAAATGGTGGTAGTTTTAATTCCTTAAACCACACCAGATGTTTAGTCACCGATTCTTTTGCTAAGAGGAAGGAGTGTCCAGAGGGAAGCCTGAACAATCTTGAAAAGGTCTAAATGCTTTTGTCTAATTATGTGAGTCAGTCCTCAGAGTGGAGGATCTGTGGCATGGCTTCCTGCCAACATAATTTTTAGCTAGAAAAAAAGGGCAGTTGGGCCAAAGAAACCAAAATGACAACTATGACATTGAAACCAGCTTTATATACAAACATCATCTGTTATCTCAGGAATAATCAAGGTATATTTCAGAGACAAATGAATTTTCTAAGAATGAACTTATAATGAGTTACAAATTCAATTATAAGAGTGAACAAATGTGGGTCACTTAATCACAGGAACGTGGCTAGTCTGTATAACATTAAGATGCAGAGGAAAAATGTATGACTTTTGTCTGATGGAGTGAATTCCAGAGACAGAGTCTGAAAAACTTCCTTGGGTAAAATACTTGATTGATCTATCATGTATATAATATATATTGATTTATATATATAAATATATTTATGGACTTCAAAAAAATTGTGGGAAATAGAATAAAAAAATAATTGAAATTTCTCATGGACATTTGAAGCCTTCTTGTAAATGCCATTATATATTTATACACACATATGCACACATATATGTTTACAATTAAGGTAAGTAAAATATATCACTAAAAGTATAGATATTTTTATTAAACAAAAGTATAAAAATGCATAGTTATCATTTCTCAATATATCCTCCATCTAGGCCTATATACTTTTGGAAGTTTGTTTCTCTCCCTAGCTGTCCTAAGAGGTCTGCTCTCTTTCATTTACACCAGGTCAAAATGGAAGTTTTGGCATCTTCAAGGATGTAGTGTTCCTTCTCAGTATTCTTTGCATTTTGAGAACAAAAAACTGAAGGTTCAAGATCAGCACCATAGGATGGGTGCAGTGCGGTAGCTTTCTCATTGAAATTCTCTCAAGATAGCTCTCTCTGATGCACAAATTTCCTGGCCTTTTTCTTACCAAAGCAGTTTTCAATTTTATCAAAACTTCTTCCTGATAAGTCCCCAGGACCATCCTGTGTTCAAGAAACTGTATTAAGATTGCCCTTTGGGTGGGCTGAGCCCTGGTGGCGTAGTGGTTGTGCGCAGGACTGCAGCCCACTGGAATGGAGGTTCAATTCCTGCGGTGGGGCTGGGCCTCCTACTCCCACCACCAGAAAGCAGTGATGCCCCCCCCCCCCCCCCAAAAAAAAAAAAAAAGAAGATTGCCCTTTGGGACCCCTAGAAATGGTTGCTATAGTCTAATCTGACCTCTGTGCCTGGTCCCGCAGATCCCTTCTAAAACTGTTTTTTTAATTGAACTTATTAGTAATTCAAAGGCTTATCTCCAGTTATGATTGTATCTATAGAACCATCTCCATTAGTTCAATATCACTTTTATTTTTTTAAAATTTTCAATATCACTTTTAGAAACTGATGCAAAGACCTCTCTGAACTAGCTGATCTTTGATCACCTATCAAGTCCAAAGCTTGCTAAGGCCGAGAGTTTCACTTCCAATTGAAAATACCAAACCCTGGGAAAGCCTAACTTCAGTCGTTAGCACATCAGTGGTCATTTTAAGGACTTCTCCCAGTTTCTGGATCTCAGCTACAGTTTCTTCATATGAGGTCTTCCTGATTTTTCTTTAAAGACTTGATCTGTTTGGAAACTGTAGTTTTTTTTTTTTTTGGCATCACTGCTCTCCGGTGGTGGGAGTAGGAGGCCCAGCCCCAGTGCTGGAATTGAACCTCTGTCCCAGTGGGCCGCAGTCCCGCGCACAACCACTGCGCCACCGGGGCTCAGCCAAAACTGTAGTTTTTATGTAAAGCAGAAACCCAAAAACTTATTAAAAAGAGGAAATGGTTTGGTAATATGTCTAACAAAATATGAATTTTGTTAAAAATTTCATATTAACCATGACCTCAAAATAGTTTTTTTCCCCATGATACAAAAATTTCCTCTTGTAGATATCTTAAGACGAAGGCAAGTATATTTCTGAGGTTACTATGATTTTTAGCAATACTTTTTACTTAACCATATATGAGGGAGCTTCAGAAAGTTTGTGGAAAATGGAATTAGAAGATAAAGTAAATTTTCCACAAAATTTTTGAAGCTTCCTCATATGTATGTGTGTGTAAATATTTTTGTATGTGTGTATGAATATTTTGTGTGTACATATAATTGTCTTTGATTATATAGGAATATAATTAGATTGAGGTACTGAGCATTTTGACCAAGCTTGGTATTCTTTTTTGTTTTTGGCATCACTGCTCTCCGGCGGTGGGAGTAGGAGGCCCAGCCCCACAGCTGGAATTGAACCTCCGTCCCAGTGGGCCGCAGTCCCGCGCACAACCACTACGCCACCGGGGCTCAGCCTGAGTTTGGTCTTCTTTATCATTAATTAAAGACATCTTTAAAGAGCAAAATTTGAAGTCAAATGCCACTTTACCGAGACCAAGCACTCTCACTTTTTACTTTTCTGTTCAGCATTTTAAAAAAGTAATGATCTTTGGTTTCCCCCC
>PVJH01021632.1:0-38209 GCA_004026705.1 Nesogale talazaci
GGGTGCTGTCAGTGGCCTTTGGGCAGAACTCAAATCAGGAATCGAAGCCCTCTGCTGCAAGGAATGGCGCAAACCCTGGGACCTGGTTTTGTACGCTCAGGTGACGCATGCCATGGTCTCCCTGTATTTGCAAATAAAGTCCTCTGGAGGGGGGGATGTTCCACCCCCCCCCCCCCCCCCAATAAGTCCAGGCATATTCAGAGCTGGGTAACCAGCCTGAACTGCAGACCAAGGGCCAGGAAGAAGCAAACCCTCTGCCATGGAGGTTTGCTCGACCCCCTCTCACAGCAGCCCTGCAGGGCAGGGGGGAACTGTTTGCTCCCAAAGGTTTTCAGCATGCCAGTTTTCCCAGAAGCAGACAATCTCATTTTTCATCTGAGTAGTGGCTGGTGGGGTTGAACCTCCAACCATGGCCTTATCCCCACATTTAGCCCACTGCCCCATCAGGGCTCCTGAGCTCGAGGGAAGACAGGTGGTTCAGGCTCCTGGCAGGAGGCCTCAAAGTGCTTTCTGAGAAAGAAGCTGGGAAGCGTGGCAGAGAGAATGCTGTGAACTGGTGCCTGAGCTGTCCTAGGCAGGGCTGTGGCAAGTGTCACAAAATGAACAGAAGTTGGCCCTCACTCCTACCTGTCTCCCATGTATCCAGCGGTGCAGTGGCACTGCCCTGTCACGTGATCACATTGCCCTCCATGGTGGCAAGGACAGTCCTGGCTGCAGTTCTGGCCGAATGTTCCTGGTGGGCAGGGCTGGGCACATACTGCTCCCTGAAACAGAGGGAGAGGCACAGGCCTGGGCAATGCTGTTGAGGTTACAGCCCCAGGAAACACCCATCCCCCAGTGGACGCATATGAAGCAGGGCACCACGGCATCCAGGACCCCCTCCCCCATTCACAGATGAGATGACGGGGGTCAAGTAGCTCGTCTAATTATTCCCTATGCACTTAGTGTATGCCTACCACACACCAGGCACTGTATTTGATACCAGGGATATATATTAGACTTGACTCCTGTCCTCTGAGCCTCTGGGGAAATAAACAAGAAAACAATAAAGTACCAGGTACCAAGTGCTCCCCCATGGCTATAAAACAAACAGAGAAGATTATGATCAAATATGTGCATATGTAATTAAATTAAACTTATTCCAGAACTTTCTGCCTCACTCCTTTCTCCTGCCCCCATACATGTATCTTCACTTCTTTCCCAAACATTGCTCCTGCAGGTAAAAAGAGTGAGGGTGGCCCAGACCTCCAAGGACAGAAGGAAAAGGAGAGGCGACCATAGCAGACAGGGCTGTCAGCATGTGGAAGACGGAAAAGCAGAGAGCGCAGCCATCCCAGAGGGCGGGGCCTGCTGGCTCAGCACTGCGAGGGGCCCACAAAATGAAGGTGGGAAGGCATCCAGCTTCAGGCTGATTTGTAACCGCAGAACAGCCCAGAGATGTGAGGAACCTCTCACAGGTAGGGTGCAGGTGGGGTGAGAACCAGAGGGCCCTTGGAGTGTTTATGAAAGAGGCAATTAGCTCCTTCCCCGCTCCACAGGCCCTACCTTCAAATAGCCAAGTGATTTTCCCTTCCCAAGCCTGGCAGGAGACTGGGGGGTGACTTTTGAAGAAGCTGACCCACGGAGGCTATGGATGGTAAAGGGGCACCAGGCACAGCTCAAAATTAGGGTGCCATGCTGAAAATAGAGGTCATGACAGCCGAATGATCAGAGATCTTTACTTTCTTCCCCGGCTCAGTTCCCAGAATGCTGCCTGCTGGGCAGTACTCCCTCTGCCAAGTGTCCTTTCTGGGGACACGTGATGAGCTCAAGAGAACAGATCTACTGAAATGTGAGGGTGCCATCAATGAGCAAGCCTGGTCTGGTATCCCATCTTCCAACTCTCATCGGTTTCTGAGTCACATCCAAGTCAAGCATACTGCCATCCCATTGATTCCAACTGACTGAACCCTTTGGGTTTCTTTCAGTTTTTGACCCCTTTGGGTTTCTGAGGCTGTACATTTTCATGAGAGCTGAAAGGCTCATTTTCCTCCCGTTCGAAGTGCTGATCTTTTTTTGTTTGTTTGTTGGGGGCACCACTGCCTCTGGAGGTCGTGGGCACTACCCAGTGCCGCTCCTGAGAGCCGCCGCTGGATTTGAACCGCCAAACCCATGGACCGCAGTCCCACACTCAACCACTATGCCACCGGGGCTCAGACCCGAAGTGCTGATCTTGAGGTTAGCAGTCCAACAAGTCAGTGCCGTGCCACAGGCCTCTCAGGAGGTTTATCTGGTATTGCAAATAAAGCCCTGGCATGAGAGGAAGACAGAAGGAAACAAATAGAGAGAGGAGTGCAGACGCAATAAGAAATAAAGGAAAGTGAAACAGAAAAAAAGAAAACCTCCGCTAAAATGAATATTTGTAGGTATAAGAAAGATCATATAGGCAGCACAGAGGAAAGGTGGTTGGCAGCAGCCAGGGAGTGGCTTCTCAAAGCTTTCGGTACACCTCAACCTGCAGGCCAGATGCCCAAGAGGATGACGGTGAAGGAGGAATCCAAAGATGTCAGTGAGGTTGCCCACTGAACTGGCTCCTGCAAAAGTGGAAATGAAGCAAAAAAGAAAGAAAGGCAGCAGGAAAGAACTCTTCAGACAAAAAAGTGCAAGCAAAAGGGAAAAGAGGCACAAAGGGAAAACAGATTGAAGTGGTGAATCAAGACACTAAAATAATGATTTACCTGCTGAAAATGGAGAAACTAAAGAGGAGAGGCGTCCAGCTTCTGATGATGGGGACCAGAAAGAAGCCCAGTCTGATGAATGTTTGTCCAGTGTGTCTGATCAGTAGGCCCTGTGTCTTCCTTCTCTGAGAATCCAGAGGAATATTTTTTTTATCAACTATTTTGTAAATGCAAGATTTTTAGGAGCGCTAGAGTTATTTCTAAGGATAAAGTCTTATTTCATCCCACTTTAAAAAGTATAAATACATTTTTAAAATGCAAACAACTGGGGCTGAGCCCTGGTGGTGTAGTGGTTGAGTGCGGGACTGCGACCCACTAGGTTGGCGGTTCAAATCCAGCAGCAGCTCTCCAGGAGCAAGGCGGGGCCTTTCACTCCCATCAGAGGGCAGTGATGCCCCTCACCCAAAAAAATACAAGCAATCAAAAAACTGGATGTTGAATTGTGGGAAGGTTTGCCTATCTTGGGTGTCAATGTAACTTTCCGTTGGATGTGTGTGGTGGTGTCTATATTCCATAACACAAAGCATACTTCCTGGCAATTGGGGGCCACTGTTATTTAAAATTGTTCCCATGTTATTTTCCAGTAGAATTATTTCTTAAAGTCCCTTGCATGGCTCTCATTGTCAGAAAGGTGTGCATTCTTTAACATCTTGGTTCTGGTGGTCTGATTTTCATGATAACTTTGAGTGTGTGGTGCAGGAGTCCTCAAACTATGGCCCACGGGCCACATGTGGCCCGCTGAGGACATTTATCCGGCCTGCTGGGTGTTTTTGCTGCTGCTGTTGTCGTGCTTAGCAGCTGACTCACCCTGGGTCTGCAGTGAATTTGTTCATTGTGTGTGCTTTTTTTTTTTTTTTTTTTTTTTTAAACAATAGTCTGGTCCTCCAGTGGTCTGAAGGACAGTGAACTGGCCCCCTGTTTAAAAAGTTTGAGGACCCCTAATGTAGTGTGTGTGACATTAAACTGTGAATTGGTGGAACTTGTGATGCGACAGCTTATTGACATTTGAAGATACTGGTACTTTCTGTCCTCATAAGGAAAACATGCCTCCACACCTAAAGCTGGAAAGTCACTGACATTTAAGGAAAAAAATAGGAACTATGTCTTTTTAGATGATTGGTATGTATATTTTTAAAAGGTACAAATACAGGCTGAGCCCCGGTGGCGTAGTGGTTGAGTACAGGACTGTGGCCCACTAGGTTGGCAGTTCAAATCCAGCAGCAGCTCTCAGGAACAAGGCTGGGCCTCCCACTCCGACCAAAGGGCAGTGATGCCCCCCTAAAAAAAGTACAAATGGTTTATGATATCTCTCTTCTCATCCTCAAACTAATAAATGAAATACCAATTGTGAAAGAAAAAGCAGAGAATACATTCAAGAAAAAATGGAATGTTATCAAAGGAAATATCCAGAATATTGTAAGGAATTCCTGAAAACTAAATGAAAAAAATATTTGAAAAATAAAAAAGAAGGGCTGAGAGATAAAATCAAAGAAACCTCTCACAAAACAGAGTAAAACAAAGATTGTAATTGAAACTAGTTGATAAACACAAGGCAATTAAGATGATCTCTCCTGGAGGTCTGACATTAATTAGCAAGCATTCCAGATAGTGGAATGAAGAAAATTGAGGAGTGTAAATTACCTAGAAAACATAATACAAGAAAATTTCCAGAATGAAAGGAAGAAACATTGGGATTTCCAAATGGAAAATATCTACCAACCCTAGAAATGAAGATGATGAAATACCATTGCATATACTTTGGGCATTTTATCAGGAAGGGCCAGTCTTTAGAGAACAACGTGACAGTGGGAAATAAAGGGAACTGAAAGAGAGGAAGACTCCCAATGAGCTGGATGGACACAATGGCTGTAGCAACGGGGCTCAAACATAGCCATGGTTGTGAGGCTGGTGCAGGTCTGGGCAATATTTCTGGTATTCATGGAGTCTCGATGAGCCACAACTCACCATAGAGCACAAGTGAGAAAAGACCCACACAGAGGGGTATCATTAGCAATGTATGTATCTGTATGAATAAGTAAATAATCCTCAAGGTTTTAGAAAGAGGGGAATGATCACATATCAAAGAATGGGTGGGGTGTGTGAGAATTAGGTCTCTTAGCCAGATGCCTTTCTGAGCGATAATCCCACTAAACTAACACTCAAATGGGTTATCAACCAATGCATTTTTAGGCTTTACTAGCCTCAAAAAGTCCCCTTTCTGAGAATACATTCTCAGAAAAAGCCAGAACATTATTTATTCCATCAAGAAGGAAGAGCAAATCAACGTCACTGGACATTATATGTAGAGATTGTTGAAAGGGAGTGGATTTTGTTGTACACATTGCCACCAAAAATACATTAAAATATTTTTAAAAAAGGAATTATCTTAAAAAGACATAATTTCCAGAAAACAGGGAAACTGTCAGAGGAGAGAGGTGAATGGATGTCCCAGGTTGACCGCTGCATGGCAGGCCTAAAGCAGAATTCATATGGGGGCAGAAGAGTGAGTTGGCCCCACCCAACAGAAAGAGGCTTGGTCCCACTTAAGAAAAACATAAATCCAAATCAAGAGATTTCCTGATGCACCTGACCTTATTATGAACATTTTTAAAGTTCTGTCAGAATTTTGTAATAACTTCTGACAGTTAATAATGCATGTGAGAACATATTAACATAATGGCCGATTTGATCAAAAATTGTGACATAGCTCTATTTAAGGACGTGGAACAGCGCAGTGTGCGCATGAGTGCATGTGTGTGCGTGATCGAGCCCATTCCCTTACTTCTGTAGTGAGAAGGCAGCAAGAGTACAGGTTTAAGATGGAAAAGCCAGGAGACGGTGGTAAGTCATGCTGTGAAGAAATATGAAGGAACACTTGAAAGATGGGAAAGTGGCTGCCTTCAAAGAGTGGGGCAGAGTTTCAACTACCTGCCTACTTTAGACTATATGTGATACTATATAACTTAAAGTTATATACAAGCCAAATCCATTCCTCTTGTGTCTTTCAAAATTTGTAGGTAAGTGGAACCAGGTTGCACACGGTGACTTTCACCTTATTTTAGAGCAAGAAAAAGCTCAAGCTTTTCCAATGATTTAAAAGCTGCATGTTCAGCAAATGCTAGCGATTGAGAAGAAGAATGGGTTTTGAGTATGGGTAGGTGAGTAAGGGTTGGTCCAGCCATTTCAAATGAGGCAAAGTTTACAGCACATTAAAGGGGCAAATAGGAATTGCTTATAACTCGGGGATTGCCTGGAAACACATGAATCTCCCACCAAACAGACCCCTGAGCCTGTTCTTGTGGCCCTCCCACCCACTCACACTAGAGAGAATTACTTCTCTTATGGAGACTGAGAATAATTCCATAATGAATCAACCAATTAGCTCAACACACAATTATTAAGCACCAATAATTGCCAACCTTGAGGAAGCTAATTTAGTCAGGAAAATACTGCCAGACCAGAGTCATCTTTCAAGCTCATCAAAGTTACTTGTAATTAATGAATTCAGCCCAGCTTCCCCCTCAGCCAGTCAGAGAAAAGAGGATTCAAGGGGATCAGAGAAGCAAGGACTGAAGAGCCAGGGCCGGGAGATGGACTGTAAGATGAGAGTGAGTGCCAAATTCCCGGCCACTGAGTCCGTGGGCCTCACTGTGACCTTGGTGTCTCTGAGGCTATAAGTCTTTACGGGAACAGGGAACCACAACTTTTTCCCTGGAAGCAGCTGGTGCCATTTGAACCGCTGGTCCTGTGGTGGAGTCCCAATACCTAACTCACAACACCACCAGGGCTTCTTTATCTATAAAGAAAGCCCCTGTGTGTCCCAGGTGTCTGTGAAAGTTGGCAATGTGAAGGGACTCTATAGGTGCCTTCAAGAGGGAGTACTTCATGTGAATGAAATCCAAGTGGACACTGAGGTCAGCATCATGCAGGACCGAGGCGCACTTTCTCAGCGAGGCGCACAGCTAATGTTGGCTGGAAGAAGAGCGGGAGGGGGGATCCGACCTGCTGTGTGGGGGTGGGGCAGCCAGGGAAGTGTCCACTTTCGAGAGGCTGTGACCTGATGATTTCTCCCTGGTCCTCTGGCCAAGTGAGTCCACTTCCCCAATAGTGAGATATTGGCTTTGTGACATCTGGACGTTTGGAGAGGAGGATGAGGTGATAATCCTTCTTGTTCCAGAATTAGTTAAACCAAGTGATTTTGTCAAAATCTGGACATCAGCCACCCTTTCCGAGGACTAGGGCTAATTGGAGGGCAAAAAAGGAGAAAGCCAAGTAGCGAAAGGCCTTGAAGCCAGGCGGATTTTCCTGTAGAAGAGACTGCTCAGCCTTCCCAAAGGCATTTCTAATTGCCATGTCCATGGCAGCCTTCCCCGCGCCACGAACCCGGCTCGCAGGAGGCTCCCCAGGTGAGCAGGCCCCAGGCTGAGGATTCCAGCCAGGCAGCGGGCTGCCCACACTGCCACTGTCCTGTCACGACAACTAGTCCTCTTTCCCATGCCCCCTTCGGCCTCTTCTCACTTCTGTCCTGGGGTTCCTCTTTGGTGTATGTGTGCATGCACACACACTCTCTAACCTCCACCATCAGACCAGGAACTTCGAAGGGGTGGGCAGTCATGTTCTCTACCTCCCTACCTGGCTGTACCCACTGCCATCCAAC
Source organism: Nesogale talazaci (assembly GCA_004026705.1). Classification (NCBI taxonomy): domain Eukaryota; kingdom Metazoa; phylum Chordata; class Mammalia; order Afrosoricida; family Tenrecidae; genus Nesogale; species Nesogale talazaci. The sequence goes on from PVJH01021632.1 coordinate 7,375, forward strand.
AACTCACATCGACTTCTCTCTTTTCATGTGAAGAAAAAAAAAGAATTCAGTCCCCAGGCGCTTTGTAAAGGCCCCTCCTGGAAGCACTCACCCCTGCTGAGCAAGAATGGTGTCCAGTGGGCATATTGGGGGCCTCACACTCAAGAATCCCTGAGGAAGGGCCTTGGGCATGGGGGTGGAGGTGAGGGGAGCAATGCTGGTAGAAACCATACAAGGCCCTGTGAGAGAGAGGCCACTGAGGACGACAACAGGGTGACCTTTCTCCCCAGCATCCTCTCCTTGGCCTCAGTGGGCCTTGGGAGGAGCCTCAGGCTTGAACGGCAGCTTCATTATACAGTGGCTGAGCAAGCACGAGGGGTATTAATAATTCATATAAATCTGCAAGTTAAATGCTGTGTCAAAAATAGAAATGCATTTGTCTACAGTAAAATTAAAAACATAAAGTCTCCACATCCAAAGGCTTCTATAGGCAGCATATCCTGTCATCTGGAAGAATGAGCCTTTGACCAGGTTGGGGAGAAGAAACGGGTCCTGTCCTGTGCTGGCTTGGCCCTTCCCTCTGCTGGACCCCCAGCCTCCCACAGTCACTCCAGAGAGCAGAGCCCTTTGCACTCAAGGCCTCCCTCGCCCCGAGCCCTCCAACCTTCTGACTTCTCTGCTTGGATGGCTCAGGTGGATCTGAAGCTGGCTCTGAAGACAGGGCTTCTCCCTGGAGCAGTTGAGGAAGAAGTCGTGGCAGCAGCAGCCAGCCTGTCTTCCTCACAGGAGTCAGACACCAAGCTGGGGGTCCCGGGGTCAGGAGACTGAAGTCTAGTTCTGCCTCAGTGCTGACCTTGGGCAGATCCCTAGGTCTCAGCTTCCTCTCTGAGAAAGAAGGGGACTGAGCACTCTTGAAGAGGGGAGGCTGTTTTATGGGGAATCTTATAGACTCCCAGTAACCCCCAAATCGAACTCATGGCTGTCGAATCAGTTCCGACTCAGAGTGACCCTATAGGACAAGCCTAGCTGCCCTGGTGGATTGCTGAGACTTTCTGAAAGGAGAAGGCCTCCTTTCAGAACTGAACCATGCTGGCTCCTCTCTCTCCCAGAGGGTGCCTGGTGGTTTCGAACCCAATGCATAGAGCATAAACTCAACTAGAGAGGCAGCGTGGGGCAGGGGAGTTAGAGTGCTAACAATGAGGCTCTCAGTCCCACCTCCCCCAAGGGACCCCAGGGTTCTGTACAGCAGAAGGAGCTCCTGGGGCCTTGATCAATTACATTCAAATGCAGATCTGCAGTCCGGGGTGGCTCCCTCCAGATGATCCAGGAGCTTATTACAGATACAGATCCCTGGACCCCAGACCGGTTCAGGGCCAGGAACCTGGGGGTCTGTATTGAACTGAACCATGCTGGCATGCAGTCAGGCCATCTTGTCTCAAGCCCCTGTCCTGTTCTGTAGAATAGGTGCCGTTCCTATCTATCCCCTGTGACCCAGCACCCACAGCCTTCAGAAACATCTGTCCTGCTCAGCAGCCTTGTTCCAGCTGGCTTTGTGCAGCCTCCGGCCCTGCAGGGAGGTGTCAACGGTGTCCCTGGGCTTCCTGACAGGGTGTCACTGGAGAGTCAGTGGCGGGGATGTGCCCGGAAAGCCAGCCTCTACCTCCACGCTGTGCCTGGGGGGCGTGGCTCTGCAGGAGCACGGGCCGGCAGAGCAGAGGGCGCGCAGGAACATAAAGCCAGCCCTGCACAGCCCTTCCGAAGGTGCGACGGGCATTGCTTCTCAACGTCCGGCCAGCCCCGGAGCTGCACCAGGCAGGGGTAGCTGACCAGAGCAGCCGAGGGCTTTCAGCAGGGTCGGCAGCCGAGTAAGACTTGGGTTTAGGTCTGTCAGGTTATACAGAGGACCCCCCACCCCCGATTAAAATGTGTTAAAGTTTTGCACCCGCCCCAACCCCACTGCCCTGGTGGAGTAGTGGGTTACAAGCTGCACTGCAAACAGTAAGTCAGCTACTGAAAACCACCAGGTAGTCCACAGGAGACAGAGGAGGCGTTCTACTTTTGTAAAGAGCTGCGGTTACAGAAACCCACGGGGGCAGTTCTATTCTGGCCTAGACGGAGTGTGGATTGATTTGATGGACTTTTTTTTACGTTTCCATGCCCCCCATCCCCCGCCCCAGATCCACAGAAGCAAGAGGGCATGCATGTGTGAGAAGCTGAAGCTCTATAAATCACCTGGCCCATTCTCTGCCATCACCCCTCCCTCTGCAGTTGCCTCAGGTCCTGAGCCCATAGCATCTCACACGGGGACCCATGCCGCCCGTCTGATGGGAAGGATGCAACGCCTTTGTACATGAGGGCCAGACCACAGGCTCAGAGAGGTTAAGTAACTTGCTGGCAGACCTGGGATGCCAAGGTGTGCCCGTGGTACCATTCAGTGTCTAAGACCAGAGAGAGGGGAGATGTATTCAAGGTGGGAGAGGAAATTCATCCTCCAAGAGCTTTGTGAGTGAAGGACACACAGGCCTTCCACTGGCTGCACCCAGCTTCCTTTGGGCCCACCTACCGTCCAGCCTGGGTGGCAGGCACATTCACCAGTGATGTGGTGGCAGATGCCCCCATTCTGGCAGGGGCAGCGCAGCTCACAGTGAGCCCCGTGGCTCCCAGGTGGACACAGTTCCTCGCAGCTGGATAGGGGAAGAAAAATATAAGATAGAGCAGGGTTGAGATGTGGCACATATCAGGGGCCCTGGGAGGCTCCTCCCAGCACTGCAGACCTCCCAGGGATTCTGCTTGCAGACAGGAGTGAAGTTAGGGCCACTGGGCTGGGACTTTTGGAAGGGCTTACGTGCTCTCAGAATGTTCTTCTGGGGTGGTGGGAGGGTCGGGTGGGGAGGGGGGCTGAGGAAGAACTCCCTAGTGGCCCTAGCAGGTGAAGTCAGTATTAAAATGAAAGCGTATGTCAGGCAGTGGGAGCAGAGGTACGGGGGTGGGGGTGGGGGGGTGGCCATGGAGCTAGCCTTTCATTCTCTGCCTGGATTCAGAGATGGGGGCAATTTGAAGGGCATTCTATCTGAAATCTGGAAGGCTCTCAGCTGGAAGTAGGGAAGGATTCACATGGGGTTCTGGACATAGACATTAACCTGTCCACAGCTTTGGCCTCTAGCTCACTAGGGGCTGGGAGTCAGCCAGGTATCAGGGGAGGGAACATGTCTATGCAAGGATGTCTCTGGGTCCAGAGTCCTTGGTCCCTCTCCAGGCTAGGGAGGAGACATTCCTCCCAAGCGTTCATTGTCTCTGAGAGGTCTCACTAAGCAGCATTGGAGGTCCCCCGTCAAATGGACTCTCAGGGAAGTGGAGTGACAGTCTTGGCCCCGCTGGGAGAAGGCAGAGGAGAGAAGCACACTGTATGTCACCAAGATCTGCTCAGAAAGGCTGCCCAGGGTTCTGTGTGGAAGGGAGGCTCCCTGGGAGGAGGTGCATATGAGTTATGGCCAGAGGAGATTTCGAAGCTAAGGTCGTGGGCCTAGCAATGGATGTGGGACTTCTCCTTGGGAAGGCAGGGCTTCCTGCAGGGGTTGCCCAGCACCCAGTCCTGTGGACTCTCAGCTTGGACCTGGTGCGTGGGGTCTGGATGGCAAACAGCTGAGGGCCACCTGAATTAGGGTCAGGAATGGGGAGGCTTTGCAACTAGTTTGGAAGGGGCTCTTCTTCCACCATGTTACCTATTTACAAGGAACATTGGGCCAGGCTGCTTAGCAGAGTGCAGGTGCACCCTCTGGGTCCTGCTCCTCTCCTGGGGTAGCCCCCACCCCTTGCCTTCCCCCTCTTGCCCTGGCCAGCTGGGCCAGGCCCACAGCTGCTTTACTCACTAGACGCCGCTATAGCCGGGTGCACAGAGACACTCGCCGGTGCGGGGGTCGCAGCTGGCACCGTGGTGGCACTGGCAAGGCAGCTGGCAACCCTTGCCATGGGTGCCGGGCGCACAGAGTTCCTCACAGCGCCAGCCTCGGAAGCCGGCAGCGCACACACAGGCTCCAGTGATGGGGTTGCACAGGGCACCGTTCTGGCACTGGCACCGGTTGCTGCAGTGGGGGCCCCAGTGGTCGCTGTCACAACCTGCAAGAAAGGGGACAGTCTCGCCTGAAGACGCTCTGCTTCCCAGGTCTCCTTGGGATGGGGAAACACCAGCAATACCCAGCAGGCTGTCCCATCTTTGCAGTGCTCTGAGCCTGGGCAGGAGGGAGAGCTCTGGGCCTTGAAGCCTCCATCCAGTCGACTGCCACACACATGCAGGTCAAGGAAGGGGGTAGGGGATGGGGTTCCCAGTGCAGATTCAGATCCTAGATCAAAATTCTGGTGCCCCAGCTGTCTATCTTCCTTTGGCTTTGCTAAAAAATAAAAATCTCTTCTCAGATGATTGGGTTGGTTCAATGAGGCCATACCCTCTCTGCCCAAACCTGCCATCCTTCCTGGTGCCTCTCCACCCAGCCTACCACCCAACCCAGCTTCTTTCTTTTTGCTGCCCCCGGCCCTCTCAACTCCACACGTAATGGCTTTCTCACTCCGAGGCTGCTGTAGCTCCCTGTTGTGTTCTCTCTCTCTCTTTCTCTCTCTCTCTCTCACTCTCTCCCTCCCTCCCCACAGTCCTCCTCTTCCGAGCAGGCAGCTTCAGACTGAGCAGAAGTGGTTCCCAAGGAGGTGACAGACAGCCTTCAGTCTTTCCACGAGATGACGGTTTCTTAATGTCGCAGCGCATCACGCTGTGCAGAAAGGGGCTGCACGGCTCACCCAGAGCTCCAGGAGGGTCACCCAGCCCTTCCCACCGCCCTCTCTGGCCCGGCCTTGAACTATAGACAGCCTCGCTCATGCACGTTGGGGCAGAGATGAGATGTTCACACGTGGATAGGCACAATTACGTTCAGGTGGAAGCTCATTGGAAAGGAACTTTATTCCCAGCTAAGAACAGGCACGAACTGCTGGAAGAGAAGGCATCTGCACTGGGCGTTGAGAGGTCTGTTACTTGTCTGACAGGTCGGCTTGGTGGAGAGCACTCTCCTTAAGGCCCCTCAGTTGCCCCATGTGCTTCCCCTACTTCTGGCCAGGGTCAGGAGCTCAATGGAGGCTTTAGCCAGCACAACAGCCAGAACTGCAATCCCAGCCACTCTGTAGTGGGTCCACTCCTTCAGCTCCTCTGTACCTTAAATAGTGTCACACACACACACACACACACACACACACACACACACACATACACACACACCCCTTGATCTGCCAAGTTATCCATGAGGCTCCACTTTGCACTGGACAAAAACAGAACCCCTCACTCAGCATCTCCACCCCGCCACCTCTCCGAAGACACAGCACGGAGACCGACTCCGTACTGGACCCAACAGCCCAGCTTCTCCCACCCCGTTCTGGGCTCAGGTGCTGTGAGGGGAAGACAAGCCCGAACACCCACTGTGCTCTCCCTCTCCTTTTGTTGCCAAGCATATGCAGCTAAACTCACAGACATTTGCTGAGTGTGTGAGGCAGTCTCACGGTAACAATGATAGCGAGCACTTTCAAATGTCTATGCCTGCCAGGCACCCTCTGGATGTTTCTAGACATTGTTAAAGCCTAATCCTCTTAACAACTGCTTCCAGCTAAGCTTAGACGATTTCCCCATTTTACAGATGGGGAAGTAAAGGGGACGTGATTGCTCCAGGTCAAATTCAAGGGCAAACCCAGGCCTTCTCACCTCAGTTTGCTCCTGCACATATTGGGAAGGATACAAGGAGAGAAAGGGTAAGCTGCCACTAGTAGCATCCTACAGAGATCGATCCATGGCCTCCAATCCTACAGTTCCTGCCCTGACCTCTTACATCCAGACTCCACCCTGGGACTCCAAGTGTGCTTTGCCCCAGGCTCATTCTAGGGCCGTAGTTGCCCTTCACTCATCCGAGGTGACCTCCATCCCTGCTTCTGATGAGGAACTAGACAGGGTCCAAAAGCTCATGTCCTCACACTATGACCAGTCACCTGGCTGCGGTCCTTGCCCAGCCGTTCCTGGTGGTGCACTCATGGAGAGGCCGGGTCTGCTCAGAGGTGCCGGGAAGAAAGGCCTGGTGATCTTACTTAAAAAAAACAAAAATCAAATAGTGGCTGAAACCGCCCCCTGGAGTACTGTTTCTACTCTGAAACCCACAGAGTGGCCACGGGCTGAAATTGAGCTGCAGGGTCCTGTCCTCCTGGAGTGTCCAGTTGAATGGGAACAGAGGTCAGAGCAGCATTTGTGGTGGACAGGGAGAGTGCTCGGATGGGGTTTGTTCAGGGCACCATGAGAACACACTAATGGTTCCGAACCAGACTTAGCAGATGTCATCCAAGGACGGCGGGAACCCAGGATGTGCTGAAGTGAGACTTGATGGAAGTGGTTTGGCAGACTGCGGGGAGTGCAGTCAGAAAGGAAAGAATGTGTGTGTGTGTGTGTGTGTGTGTGTGTGTGTGTGTGTGTGTGAGCGGCAGATCAAGCAGGGAAGGGTGGGGTGTGGTTATAACAGAGACGTGATGGTAGTGGCCCTGGCTAAGGGAATGGCGTGGAAGGCCGAGAAACAGGAGTCCTGCTCTGTGACGATCAGCAAGGACTTGGTGTGTGATGGGTGCAGGGAGCTGAGAGAAGAGCACTGAGCTCTGGTGTGGGCAGGCGGGTGGGTATTGTGCCACATGCTTTACCAAAAACACAAGGGGAAGAAGAACAGAGTTTGGGGAGATGAGAATGAGATTAGTTTCGAGTGGTGAGCCTGAGGAGTCTAAGGAGCCTGGTGGTGCTGATGGGTAAGTATTGTACTGCTAACTACAAGGTCAGTGGTTCAAACCCCCTAGACATTCAGTGGGAGAAAAAAGAAGTTATCTACTCCCATCAACGTTGACAGTCTTACAAACTGTATATAAGGCCTGAGGTAGTTACACAATTTCATGTCAACTTGATAAATAAGAAGGGGTGGAGTCAAGTCTGTCAATCAGATGATCCCTTCTTATAGGTGTGACCTTCTCATGAGGATCCTGGGACTTCTTCTCTTACTCCCTCGTGGGATTCACACTCTCTGCTTTTCCTTCCTGTTGATAAGCCACGTGGAGCCACAGTGATGGCAACCAGAGCCCTGGAGATGCGTCCATGCCAGTGGGCTCACAAGATTCCCCACCCACTGGCCTGTGATCTTCCTGCATTCAGCATCATTGCATGTGCTAAGTGAGTCTGAAGAGGAATGTATGGACTAGCATTGGACATAGGGGCTAATATCAGACTTATGGACCTCACCTGGACTGGGGTGGGCTGGTTTCAATTACCTTTTGATATAAAGATCTCTCTCTCACACATATGAGTGTATCTGGATTTGTTTCTCTCGTCTACCTGGACTGATACAGACTGAGTCAGAATCAGCTCGGCGGCAACCGTTTTTGTTTTGTTTTGTTTTTTTATGGTTTGAGGAACAGCTAGGAGTCACTACAATTCCACACTACACTACAGTCTGACCATCTGATTTCTCAGCCCTCTGCTCAGTTATTGACGTGTGTGTGTCCAACATGTATACATTTGTGTCTGCATGTGTGTAGGAGCACTTGGGGAAGGCTATTATATGTAGCAAAAATGTTACGCCACAGTAAGAAACTATGGAAACCAACATTAAGTAAATGTATAATGAAAACATGAAAGCAATGGGGAGTCATTAACTTAGGGGCAACTAGTCCCTCATACCCAGAGTGACAGGAAGAGTTTACATTCAATTTAGAATACTCTGATTAACTAGGGAAGTGTCTAAGCCCCCCATTGTGATTAAATGGGAAAAAGTGAGGGTTCACAGAGATGAGCTTCAGCTATCTAGAAATCCACTTAAAACACCTCATTCCCCAGCAGTGACAGAGAAATGAGGCAGGGCTGCCGCGAGTCAATTATCCACTCTGCTGAAGGCGAACAAAACCATCATTATCATAATTATAGCAGGACTCCACATTCTTCCACAGATAGTCTTAAACATGCTCCAATTTGGTCTTGGAATGCCGGCCTCCCCCCACCCCCCGCCCCCGTCCCATCCCAGAGATGCTCCTTCCTAATTATTTTTGTCTTTGGCTATGTTTCTGAGGAGGCTAGCTCCACTGGGCAGCCAGTAAGGGCTGAAGGGACCCCGGAATCATGTGGCTTGGCTGGGCTTGACCTCATAAGGCAAGCTACTCGCCTTTGCCTCCTCTCTACTGCCCTCATCTGACTTTGGAGCCCAGGAGGAGTGTGTTTCTGTCTTCCCTAAAGGCCCCACCTCAGCCCTGGGAGTTTGCCTGGTCTTTGGCCCTTGCCAGACATGCTTCTGAGTTTCTAACTTGGTTGGCTGAGGCGTTACTATGCACCAGGCACTGTGGTGGAGGCATGGAGTTTCTCATTTCATTCTCAAAAGAGCCATGTGCAAGGAGAGCTAGTATTATCCCTTCTACAGATGAAGAAACAGAGGCCCCAGGCGGTTCAAGAACTTGAATAGGCTGGGGCACAATGGGATGTCTACACTCCTACATCCTGGTGGATCGGTTAGGTGTGGCTAGAAGCGAAGACCCCACACCAGCCTCACTAGCCCGTTCCAACTCACAGTGACCCAGAGAACAGGGGAGCATTGCCCCCGGGGCTCTGAGAGCGCAACTCTTTACGGGGATTGACAGCCTCTCGGTCATCTTTCCCCCCGCAGAGCAGCTGGCAGTTTCCAAGCATGGATGTCTGTAGGCTGGCAGAGCCCCTAGGGGAACCTAAGGGTGAGGGGATTATGGGGTGCTGGTAGCCAGCCTTGGCTTGAGAAGCTACTTTGGATAACGCACAAAGAGAGGAGAGAACAGAGGCTCTTTTTCCACCAATGCCTGTGTGTTAGGCTGGGTTGACTAGAGACACAAATCCAGGGACACTCATACATGTGTGTAAGAAAGAGTTTTATATCAAGAAGTCATTGTATATCAGGAAAACATCCCTGCCCAGTCCCACTTAGATCCATACATCTGGTGCCAGTCCCTCAGTCCCTCTTTAGACTCACGAAACTACATATAATGGTGCAGAACCCAGGAAGATCGGGCTGGTGGGTGCAAAGTCATGTGGATCCAATGGTGGTGGATCTAGCTCCAGGTCTCTGGCAGCCACCAGGGTCTGCCAACACGAGGAAGAAGGCAGAGAGGGGGGGAGGTTCCCAGGTTTCCTTTATGAGAAGGCCACACCCACAAGGAGTCACCATCAGGCCATGACCTACCTGAATGACATGCTAACCTCGACCCCTGTACTTTTATGCATCTTCAAGTTGACATGACATTAGGTAACTACCACAGCCTTTTCCAAGGATTGGTTGACATGTGTCTGGTGGTCTTGGTCCCAGGTTTTCTCCACTGCTGTTACTTTCATAATTTTACTCTTTTCCCTTAAGATAATTTATTAAATGTCCAACTGACTATGTCTGTTGACTTTTTTCTCTATTGGAAAATTAATTTAACCGACTGCTGGCTTGTAAAGTCACCATTGCTGTATAAGCAGGTGTGGGTCCCTTGTGCCCAGTCTGGAGGAGGTGCAGCTGGAGTGTGTCCCTGTTACACCACTGTGCCTGTCCCCACATACACAGCACCAGCCAGCACCCCAGCCAAGAGCTGACAAGAGCAGCTCTGACAAGTGCCGGGAAGACCTTCCCTCAGCTCGCCAAAGTCCCTCCCCAGCTGCATGGGAAGACTCCTTTCCTGGCTACCATTAGGAAACCCTAAGAGTTATTTAAAATGAACCAGGCTGACGCTTCAGCCCGCGTATTCTGGCCCGGAGTGCAGGTTCTTTTAGAAAGCTCCTCAGTGAGAACTGCCATCGTCTCCCCTGACCTCTGCTCTCACTGTTCCGACCAGGCCATAGGCAGGCAGGAGGTACTAGACCAGAATGGGGTGGGAGAGTTGGGCAGACCTGCCTATTCTTCAGAGATGAACCTTCAGACCCAGGGAAGAGAGGGTGCAGAGAGCGGTCTGAAAGTCACTGATTGTGAGCAGCTCGGGCCAGTACCATAGGCCAAGACAGCCTCCCCACCCCCACTGGTTCCCAGCAAGGGAAAGGTTGGGTACAGTCTCAGCATTCCCCCCCCCAGAAGTCCCTGATTCCCTACACCCCCTGTCCCACCCTGTGAAGAAGCTGGAGTGCCGCTGGGCCACGGAGAACTCTCGGGCTAACAAAACCGCAGGCATGGAGGCAGAACTAGATCTGGTAACTAAAGTGAGTTCACAGTGAGCAGGGCCATTTGTCAACTGACTTACTTCAGTGAAAGCACAAGCCAGTGCTCAGAGCCAGGGCCCCCAAACTGCACTTATGAGGAGCCTCGAAGGGCAACTCGGAGCCAATACTGTGCCATCTTGGGCAGCCCCGCCCTCTCTGGACCTCTGTGCTCACCTCTGTGGGACCAGGTTGGCATCGGTTGTTCTTCTGAGAGCATGCAGAAGTGGGGCCAGGCTGAGGGTGGGCTTCACTTGTCACCAGGGTCAAGGGCAGCTGTGCACAGTGAGGAAGTATGCCTTCCAAGTGCCAATGGTGTCCCCATTTATGAATCAGGAGCAGGGGGTGGCTGGGGTCACTTCTAGTCCTGTGATAGTCTGAGTCTATGTCCTGTGGCTACAATTCCCAATGGAAAAACAGGCCAGAGGGGACAGGAGTGGGCGGTGGGGAATGTGTCTTTGTCCCGTGTGGAAAAGAACAAGTTGAGGTGGTTAGTCAGCTCAGAGCTGATCCATTGCTCAACTCCTATCTCCCCACCACTTAGATTGCTGGAATTAATTATTAATAGAGCAAGGTGCCATAGCTTAAAACCCAAGTCTCCTGATACAGTCCCTAAGCCTGCAAGATGCTGACAGCACAGGATTATAATGATGTATCATTAGCTCTTAGTGATCTATTTATTACACTTGTTACTACTCTGTGTTATTTAACCACACTATCTCTATCTCCCTTCAGCTATAGAGGGAGGCCAGGATTCACAGTGGCTGTGGGAGCTGCAGCCCTCTCTCCTCTCTGTCTCCCGCAGTCACCAAACCCAAACACCAAACCAGCCCAGAGAGGCCCGACAGGACGGCAGGAATGTTCCCCAGGACTTCTGACACTGTGATACTCCGAGCGAGCACACTGCCACGTCTGTCTTCCTGGGGCCCCTCAGAGGGTTTTGATTACTGACTCTTCTGTTAGTAACTGAGGGGTTACCCGCTGGGTACCACTAGGGCTCCACGAGGGTGGCAGAGAGCAGGAAACACACAGCCTGCGTGCTTACTGGGAACCACCTGCATTCACCCGGTGGCCTGGCCCCATGCCCGCAGTCTTGTGTTGGAATGCCTTTGTACTTGTTCATCTACTACCTGGTTCCAAAGGGGAGCTGAGGCAAGCCTTAGGAGCTGGGGTTGTTCTCCCACCCCACCCCCCTTCATGGGTGAGGACACTTGGGGGTTTAGAGACAATAAATAATCAGATTAGGGGTTTCCAATCTCAGCACTATTGACACTTTGAGGCCGAGAAGTCTTTGTCGTGGGGGCTGTCCTGTGTCTATCAGATGCCAGAGCAGAACCCCCCCCCCCCATACACACACAACCCCAGTTGTGACCTTCAAAATCACCTTAGCCACTGATGAATGTTCCTGGGAACAAAATCAACCCGGATTGCAATATTGGCTTTCTTGTGCCAACCCTTCAACAGCCCCCTGCTACTGATCCCCAAAATTCACCGACAGAAACCCAGGGCTAGAGAAACGGAGTGGCATCTCCTGAGGTCACACAGCTCATGAACAGCAGAGTGGGATTCAAAACTGGATGGCCACATTTGCCTGGGGTCCTTCAGAGGGCCATTTGTTCAGTTGACAATGACTGAGCACCTATGTATGTGCCTGGTGGTGCTGGGGGCTGGCAGGTCAAACCCACCTAGCATTCTGAGGAATAAAGACAAGGCTGTCCTCTGGAAGACCCAGGAGCAGTTTTACTTACAGTCTGACAGTGTGGCCGTGAGTCAGAGTGGACGCCATGGTGGTGGGTTTGTCTCTATTGTTTTCTATCACGTGCTGGGGACTGAGAAGCCCACGGTCACTTGTGAAGGGCGTGGGAATCCCGAGCCAGCTGAATGTGGGAAGCCGGAGGAGTCTGGGTAAATGGCTGCCGGGCTGCTGGGTCTGGATGGATGAGCAGGTAGGGTCTCGGAGCTGCAGGGCGGGAAGGGGTCCTAAGCCCGTGGGCACGTCTGTGGCCCAGCGGATGTCCTGTGCTTCCTGCAGATGGCTGGCCAGGTGGGTGGGGGGCAGTCCTGCGCTGTGGCTCCTACCACTGCACAGTCCACATGGAATACGTGGCCCCTGTCCACCTCTGTCCCAGGACAGCACCCACCTCTGGGTGAGCGCACCTCAATGACCTTGCTGCTTTGGACTTGAGCCCTCCTCCATGGCATGGTGAGAAGCACACGTCCCGCTCTGGTAGACCCCAGGGCCAGCCAGCCTGCACCCATCCTTATACCCCTGGAGCACTCCCTGGGCCCTGCTGCCCGCACAGGCCTTTAATGAGGCCCAGCTCCCGCTGCCCAGCTCCGTCTGATCTGCCTGCCTCACTGCCCCAGCCCCAAAGACCATTCATCTCCACAATTTGCTTAGAAAGCCTCATAAATCATGTCTGTGCACAAAGGAATTACCTCTTTAGAAGAATCTTTCAAAGGCGGCTGGCAAAGGCACCCCCAGCCTGCCAGGGAGCTGCATGCGACCCGCATTCGCAGCTTACTCATGCCTCACCTGGGGTGGGGTGTGCTGGGTGGGAATGGAAGGGGATTCGGTGAGACTTCCCACTGTGAAGTGAGACCCCCCAGTTATAGGTTCTGAGGGAAAAGATGCCACAGTTGGAGTGGGAACGGCCGTGAGAAAGTGGCTGGGTCCTGAACAGAGTAAGCACGTGCCCCGACGCAGGGCGGGGGGGGGGGGGCAGCTCTGCAGGCATCGCTCTCCCCCGCCCCCTCCAGCACCATGCCTCCAACAGAGGGGCAGGCCCTCCCTGCTCTCCAGCTCTCTCACGCAGGGCTCAGTTTCTCCTTAGCAAGGAGGCAACATTGGAGCAGGTCAATGGCTATGAATGTGACCCATGGAGGTCCTGTGGCTATCGTAGGGACGAGGGCATGACGGGCCTCTGGCTTCGCGGTGACATGTTCAGCTGCCATCTGCAAGGTCGGCAGCTGGAAAGCGCCAGCCACTCCAGTGGAAAGACGGGGCTGTCTCACTCCTGCAGAGTCACAGGGGCAGCTCCACTCTGCCCTGGACAGCTGCTGGAGTCTCCACTGACTCGTGGCAGTGCGTTTTGAGTGAGACAAGGGCGTTCACTACATTTCTGTTCATAGGTGCCAGTCACAAGACAGGCTTGCGACAGGGTTTCAAAAAGGTCATGGGTGTGTTGGTGGTAGGGCATCAATGCAGCCCAAAGAACTGATAACAACATGGGATGAGAAGATCATGATTTCTTCCCATGAACTTTTGTACTTTCTGAAGTCTCCTCATAGATGCTGTCGCTAGGTACCATGGAGTCAGTTCTGACTCCCAGCGGCCTATGTGTTCCAGCGGGAAACACCGGCCAGGCCCAAGCCACCTTCACCCCCTGCCTCTGCTGGAGCCAGTGTGGCAGCCAGTGTGGCAGCCCATCTTGTTGGGGCTAACTCTCTCTCACAGCCCCCAGCATGATGCCCCTCCAGGGACTGCTCTCTCTTGAAAATACATCCAAAGTACACGAGGTGAAGTCTGGCCATTTTTCTAAATTAAAAAATTGCATTTACTTAAAAGCATTCAGCATGTCAACAAAACAGCTGCAACTTTTGTGTTTCCAATTACAAAGTGGTATTCAGTTAACAGAATGGCAATTATTTTGTATAAATTGCATCAGAAACAGATATAGAGCAAAAACAAAACTACCACCCCATATATGGCTCGTCTGTCCTATGTGCCAACAAGGACTCGTTTAAAATTTCCAAGCAGTTTACAAGCCCCATACTGCATCAGGCAATGTTAGTGGCTATTGGAAAAGCCACCAGGACAGGGCTATCCAAAGACACATTTGGGAGTGTGTTAACTAGACCAGAAAAAGACACTGCACAGTTTAAAAACAAATCCTACATTTCTTTTTTCTCTTTTGTTTTCTTTTAAGGTAGTGAGTTGTGTACAGGGTGTTACATGCTTTATAAATAAGGGGGGGGGGACTGTACTAGAACCAACTTCTTCTTCATCTTCCTCTCCTCTTGTCTTCTTCAACTTCATCTTCCTCTGTTTTCTTGCTTTTCTCAGCCTTTAGGATTCCCTTTTTGCCGGCATCCAACTTTCCATATTTCTCCCTCAGCTGGGCAACCTTCTTCTCTTAAGGCTGCTTGTCATGGGCCATCGTGTGATTCCACATTCCTTTCACCTTCTTAGCGGTGTCCCCAAGGGACAGACTGGGGTGTTCTGAACAGGAGGAAAACAACAAAACAAGGAAGTCTCTTGGATACATTGGGATCCTTGAACTTCTTTTTTGTCTCCACTTTAGGAGAGATATATGTTTCATGTCTCTTTCATAATGGGTCTTGTCTGCCTACTTCAGATGCCCCTTTCTCTTTAGCAGACACGGTATTCTACCTCTCAGAGCACTTCTTAGAACACTGACAAATTGACAGAAGCATCCGGGTGCCACTTCTTGTGCTGCTCCCGGCAAGTTAGCACAAACAATGCATATGACGAGAGTCTGCCTCTCGACTTCTCCAGGTTGAGTTGTGCTTCATTGTGTCTGAGAGGCCCTGTCTGGCTCTGCCTGGTCCGGTTCTGTCTCTATGGAGCTCAATGTGCTGCAATGGCTCAAGTCTCACCACTCTTGCCGACTGTCTTCTTCCAAGGCAAATTTTTCTTTGTTCTTGTGGCAGCCTGTGGTCCTTTCAATATTCCTCCCCAGCACCATCATTCAAACACACCGATTCTTCCTCAGTCTTCTTATGCAATGCTCAACTTTCACATGCATATGAGGCAAATGCAAAATCTGGTCACTGTATCATATATACAACTTTGAAAAACAAATAGTATACACTCTATACAACTGTTCTTTCAGTCCTCAGGCAGGTCCTGTACACAATAGGAAACTTACTATTTGGAATACACTTTATACTCACCCATAGAGCACTTTAGACCTTTAAGCTTATAGAGCACTAAAGCACAGCTCAGCATTCCCCTTGCTCAGATGGAGAGACCGCGCCTCAGGATGACAAAGCAGCTTGTCCCAGGTCCCTAGCCTGGTGAATAGGCGAGTTAAGGCTGTCTTCTGGCTTGAGCTCACCCACCACTACTCAGGGTCCATCTCTCGGATATTTGACCGAGAGATTCCCAAAGCCTCTTACCCAGCTGTCTTCCCATTTAGATCATGCTCCATTTGTCCTGGAGCCAGGAGGGCCACTCTTGAGAGGAGATGCCAGCGGGGCCTGCCAGTCAGAGGACGCACTACCCATCACTGCTGGACAAGGACCTTTGATTTCTCCAGAAAGAGGAGGCCGAAGGGCAAGCGACACATCTTTTGAGACTTTTTATCAAAGGATGGGGACTGGCTCCCCTGGGAACCATCAGGAAGGTGCTTCTGCTACTGAAGCAGGAGGTCTGGTTAGCTCTTTGCTTGTTCACTGAATGAAACGTTATTAATGACCTACTCCATACCAGACCTTGGGTGCCAAGAGAGGACATGATGCCTTTCCGGAATGAACAGCCTAGCAGCACAGAGAGATAAGACATCAACAAAAAGCCAGTTGGTGTCAAATGGACTGATTCAGGGTAATCCATGTGTGACAGGGATTTTAATGGCTGATTTTCCAGGAGTAGATCACCAGGCTTTTCTGCCAAGGCGTCTCTGCGTGGACCAGCTTCTTTAGGCTTTCAGTTGGCAGCTGAGCACATTACTGTTTGCACTACCCAGGGACCCTAGCAGGCACGTAAAGGACCTTATTCTGGCTTTGCCTTCAATGTCAGCTGCTCAGAGTTTTCCTTGACCCACTCTTTCCAAAATCTGTTCCAGTTTTAGCTTTTTCTTTATAGCATTTACTTTATATGCTATAATGTAATATCAGACCTACTCTGCATTTGTATATATCCTCATGTTTCCTGTGTGAGGCTCCCACGAGAAGGTTGGCTCCATGAAGGAAGGGATTTTGTGTGACTCACAGACGTATTCCTAGCACTTCAAACAGGACCTGCCACAGAGCAGAGGCTCAAGGAAAAAAAATAGCTTCTGAACAAATTAATAAGCTCATAACTGCAGATATAATTATGGTGCCTCCCAAGAGTACAGAGAAGATGGAAGAACTACACAGAGGCACTGAATCCAAAAGAATTGGCTGATGGACTGAGCCCCGGTGGCGTAGTGGTTGTCTGCAGGACTGCGGCCCACAGGGTTGGCAGTTCAGATCCAGCAGCAGCTCTCCATGAGCAGAGCTGGACCTCCTACTCCCACCAGGGGGCAGTGATGTCCACAAAAAACAAACAAAAAGAATTGGCTGACATTCAACCTTTTCAAGAGGCACCAGATAAACAAGAACCAATGATACTAAAGGGCAGATTCCCAGTCGCACTGAAGGCATTAGCCATGAACGAGGGCTCAGTGGGACACCAATCGAAATGTGTCAGCAAACCAGTGTTGGAGGTGCTCAACTTCCAAGATATTTGGAAGACCAGCTGCCTGGACAACCAATTGAAAGATATTCATATTTGTGCCCATTTCCAAAGACAAGTAATCCAACAAAAAGTGGAAATTATCAAACAATATCATTAATATGACATGCAAGTAAAATTTGCTGGTAAATCAAAAGTGGTTTCAACAATACATTGACAGGGAGCTGGCAGAGGTACAGGCCATCTTCAGAAGAGAACATGGAACGAGGGATATCCTTGATAATATCCGATGGACCTTGGCTGAAAGCAGAGAATGTCAGAACCGCGCTTACTTGTGTTTCACTGTCTATGCAAAGATAACATCTTGAAGAGCGGGAATTGCAAAACTGCACTTGTTCAGAGCATGAACATGGGCCCAAAGGGAGTGCTTTGAATTGAATAAAAGGATACAAAATGGTCTCAAATCAAGAAGGTATGTGTGGGAGTTGCATCCTTTCGCGATACTTACTCACTCTGTACACTGAGAATTTAATGTGAAAAGTGAGGCTACAGGAGGAAGAGCCTGGCATCGATATTGTCAATAAGCTATGATATGTAACTGATACAATTTTACTTGCCAAGAGTAAGAAGGACTTTAGGCACTTCCTAAAAGAGATCAAAGGCTCAGACATTCAGAGTAGATCACAACTCAAGTTAGAGAAAACCCACACCCTCCAACTGGACCAACAGACAGCTTCATGGGAAAGGAAAGAAGATCAAACTTGTCAGGGTTTAATTTTACTTGGATCCACAATCAATGTTCATAGAAGTATATATCAAGAAATCAAATGATGTACTGCATTGGCTGGACAAATTGGCTACACATTCTGACTCCTCCATGTGGCCACTTTAAAGCATTGATGGGGAAAAATGTCACTTTGTGGACTAAGGTGCCTCAAGCCCATGTATTTTCAATTGCTTTGTGTACATGTGAAAGCTGGACAATGAATAAGGAAGACCAGAGAAAAATTGATACATTTGGTACATGTTGGTGTTGATAAAGAATATTGAAGGTACCATGGACTGTGAGAAGAACAAACACATCTGTCTCAGAAGAAGTACAGCCAGAACCCTACTTAGAAGTGAAGAAGTCAAGACTTTGTCTCACATACTTTGGACAAGTTATCGGGAGAGACCAATCTCTGGCAAGGGACACTATCTTGGTAAAGTAGAGGGTCCGTGAAAAATAGAAGACCCTCAAGGAGATGAATTGATATAGCGATTGCAGCAATGGGCTCAAACAACAGTTGGGAGGACGGCCCAGGACCCGGCAGTGTTTCATTCTGTTGTACTTAGGCTGGCTACGAAGCGGAGTCCACTCCATGGCACCTACCAGTATGAAAGTGCATATCAGAGTTTGATACTGGGGGAGAGTGGGCATGTATATTACATCAGGTGACACCGTTAGAGGCGATGATATCAAATGACTGTCTACACAAGTTTGACAAAATGTTTCAGTGGAAACATTTTATTTTTTATTTAAACCTTATTATTTCTAATAGACATCCCTGCAGTTAGGTATGTCTAAACAAACCAGTTTATAAGTATCGATATGCCACAAGGCTTAACCCTCTATCTCAATTTACATTTTTAACCTTCTAATATCTGATCAGAGCTGCTGTTATTGCCCAATTGAATGATACTTCCACTCATTCAGCTTCATTTGCAAGCTCTACAACCACTGTTTTCATTGCTGCTGCTACTTTGCAGGTGCTGGTTTTGTCGAGGTGTCTGGTGTCTCTGTTAAGAAGTATTTGTGAACCTTTATCAATACTGCTTTTGAGATTGCAGTAGTAATTAAGGGACAAAGAGAAGAATTTAATAAAGCTTCTGCTCAGAGACTAATAGTGCTGTAATTAATCATGTAATTCAATGTAGAAAGATTTTACTAAACAATTTTATTGCTACTTTTACATAGTCTAAGAAATATTACATGTAAGCAATTTACAATTATATTTATCACATGTATTCTTTTATCAAAATAATAAGCAAACATGCACAACAATTTATTGCATATCTCTTTAAAAACTCAATAGTGAAGGTAACAGTTCAAAGATGAAGTGGGAAATGGGGAGCGAGCAGCACTGAGTAGGAAAAGAAAATGTTCTGAAATCGATTGTGGTGATGGTCCTACAAATCTTGTTAAAATGATCGAACAACTAAACTATATAATATGTGATGTGTAGGCCAATCAAATGATTTAAAAAATAAGTGAGGAATCCTTTTTCTTGGTATATGTTCAAAGATATGACTTTAATTTTAAATTAGCTTTAACAACTTTTAGTCTTCAAAATCACTGCTTTGTATATACTCAATTTTAATGAAAACCACCATTTAAGTTTAAATTATGGTCTAAAGAGTGCTACATTAAATTTACATTTGACAGAAGTAACATGTAATAGTTTGATGGATTGCATTTTTCTCTTTCAAATATTGCTAATTGGTGCTTGCCACGCATTCAGAGAAATTCTAGGATGCCACGTGGAGTGTATAAGTCAAAGAGACCCGATGGGTGGTAGCCAAGGGGAACAAAAGAGGAGAATGAAATCCCTCAGAGCACTGCTGTACCCAGGCTTCAAGGTGTCTGGAGACTCAGTCAGGGCCACAGTTCATCAAAAGACACCACTCATGAGGAAATAAGGTTAAGGAGAAACATTTGCAAACTCTTTGTGATGTTTCTTTCTGAGGCATAGTGGTTCCAGGTCATTTGAGGTTAAAGTCATCAAAAGAGAAAGTACTTCTTTCTAGAACAAAGATGAGTCTTTGCTGCCCAAGTCAAGATACAAAAGCAAAGGGGGTGTGCACTGACTTCCAAAGGAGCAGGCTGACCAGGTGAGAGAAGTCCAATGGTGAGAAAATTCTGTGGTCATAGAGGGTTTCTCACTGGTCAGAGGATTCACACTGCGTTCTGCTGCCAGTGGTTTACTATTCGTGGTTGCAGACTCGACATCCAGATTCGAGCCTGGGTGTCCGGAGTGGTGGATGCTGATCAGAAGGGACACAGCCACGGGGCATCTGGAAAGCAACTGCTCATCCTGAGGAGGCAGAAGCTCAGAGACAGGAAGCACTGCCTTGGTAGGCACGGAGGACAACGTGTGGGGCACTGTGCACAGATTGCTTGATGTCACTCTGTCCCTTGTCAAGCAGAATCTGGTCTTCTGGGGCCAGCAGGAGGAGGACTCTTCCTTGAATGAAAGGAATTCCTTTGTGATCCAGTGCTCCAACACGGAGACCAAAGCAGAGTACATGTAATCCTAAAGCACCTGTCTCTTCTCTTGGTCCCAAACCCTGAATGAGCAAGCCCTGGGAAGGAGAAGTGTGTCACAGACATGAAGTCTGTGGAGCTCTCTGGGACTGCTCAACAGCACACCTAACATATGTTATGCTGATCAGATGTCTAAAGGGATCAAAGGTGCAAACATCAATAGCAGGAACACCTATGTGAAAGAAGTCTTTTTGGGGGCCATCACTGCCCTCTGGTGGGAGTGGGAGGCCCAGCCTTGCTCTTGGAGAGCTGCTGCTGGATTTGAACCGCCAAGCCAGTGGGCTGCAGTTCCGCACTCAACCGCTACGCCACCGGGGCTCAGCCCATTAAAGAAGTCTTTATAGTATTTTCCACTAAGTGAAGGGAAGTAGTAAGAAAGGTATTTTTAATATGTGTGAACAATTCAGTTAACCTGTGTGGTCAGAACTCTTTTGCTGGAAATGTATCGTGTGTGGCAATTTGGGGAACTCTGGCTTCTTTGGCTGCTTTGACCCACGATGAGCCCTGCTAATTGACCACACTGGTGCATGTGTAAAAAGGCCATCCACTCCATGCTGCCAGGAAATGCGACGAGTTTGGGGTGGCAACTGAAGCTCTTTGTAATCCACATGAAATGTAGACACTTTTCTGTGCTTCTTGTACTTCTGGTGTGCTGTACTGCAGGGAGTTAAGCTCATTCATACTAAGGCCGGAACTCTCAACAAGCTAGAGACGCTAAGACTTTTTCTGCAGGAGGAGTGCAGCCATTCAGTGGGGCATGAAGTGAACAGAGACTTTTAAAATTAGGTGAATGTGGAATTGCAGTGGAGTGAAGAGCCAGGTTCGGGGAAAGGATGGCAAAACACGGGAAATTGGCAAGCAAAGCTGGTTTCACTGGAGAAGAGGATAGGGGTGAAGCTTGAGTGCACTCAGAGCTTTCATTCTGAACTCCACAGCAGGTCAAGAGCCGGAGGCGCTCTAGTATGTTTTCCTCGCCTGCGTGGGC
This sequence comes from Nesogale talazaci, assembly GCA_004026705.1. Taxonomy (NCBI): domain Eukaryota; kingdom Metazoa; phylum Chordata; class Mammalia; order Afrosoricida; family Tenrecidae; genus Nesogale; species Nesogale talazaci. Next base: position 28,283 of record PVJH01021632.1, read on the forward strand.
CTCCTCCCATACTAGACCCCCTTGATCCCTGCGGCTGTTCTTGTCAGGAGTCGCCGAGTCAGTTCTGACTCACGGTGGCTCTACATACAACATGGCCCTTCCTGTGCCATCCCCACAACCGCCGTGAAGTCTGAGCCCATTGTGCAGCCACTGTGTCAAGCTATCTCCTTGAGGGTCTTCCTCATTGTCACTGTCCTTCCACTTTACCAAGCATGAAGTTCTTTCCCAGGGGGTTGGCTTCTCCTGACAACACATTTAAAGGATTTGAGATGGAGTCTTGCCATCCTGGCTTCTAAGGATCAGTCTGGCTGTCCTGATTCCAAGATTTGTGTATCCTTCTAGCACTCATGCTATTTTCAATATTCTTCACCAGCACCATAATGCAAATGCATCGATTCTCCTTTGGTCTTCCGTGTTCAATGTCTCCATATGACAGGATCATGACTCAGTTTCTCAAGGCGATACCCTTGGTTCTTCAGCACGTTGAAGAGGTCCTGGGCAGCAGATCTATGCAGTGCACTATGTTGTTTGATTTCTTGATTGCTGCTTTCCTGAGTACTGTGGATCCAAGCAAGGTGAAATCCTTGACAGTTTCAATCTTTTCTCCATTTATCATGATGTTAGTTATTGGTCCAGTTGTGAGGATTTTTGTTTTCTTTACACTAATTTGTAATCCATATTGAAGGCTACAATCCTTGATCTTCTTTAAGAATTTTTATTTAACCATTTTATTGGGTGCTCATAACAATCCATCCATCCATTCCTTGATCTTCATGAGCAAGCATTCTAAGTCCTCTTCACTTTCATCAAGAAAGGTTGTATCATTTGCAAGATTGTTAATAAACCCTTCTCCAATCCTGATGCCTCATCCGTCTTCAGCTAACCTCGCTTCTCTGGTACTCAGCATACAGGATGGTGAAGTGCAGTGAGAGAACACAACACTGATGCACATCTTCCTTGATTTTAAACTACGCAGCATTCCCTTGTTCTGCTTGCACAACTCTCCCTGGATCCATGGCCAAGTTCTGCATATGCATTATGAGGTGTTCTGGGATCCCCATTCTCCTAAAGACCTGTTTTAACTCCTGCCTTCCGTGAAGCATGTACCGTCAGCTCTTGGTCATGGGCTCCCTCTTCAAATGGGTGGATTTCTATTAGCTTCTTGTTGTATAGTGATTCTGGGTATTCCTTCTATCTTATTTTGCTACTTCCTGAATCGTTAGCTATCTTACCTGTAGAGTCTTCCAATATTGCAGCCTAAGGCTTGAATTTTTCTTCAGTTCATTCACTGTAAGATATGCTGAGTGTTACTCCTTTTGGCTTCCTACTTTAAGTCTTTGCATCTTTCATTGCAACATTTGCTCTGATCTTTCCTCCCATCATGTCTTCCCTGTGTCTTAGCCACCTGATGATTAAGAGCAATTTTGAGGCTCCTTTGACATCCACTTTGATCTTTTCTGTCTTTTTAAATGGCTGCTGGCTTTCTTCATATTCGATGTTCTTACTGCCATTCCATAGCTCAGCAGGTCATTATGGGTCAGGGAGTCACATTTGTTCTTCGTAATGTTCTTAAAGTTCAAGTGGGATACATACAAGACCGTATCTTGACACCACACCCCTAGTGATCCTTGTTATCAATTTTAATCATAGAAGAATGCATACTTTATATATAGATTATATGAACTCTAACAACAAAATTGTTTTGTAAAATCTTTCTGTATTGAACTACATTATTGGTTACAACATTTTTAATGTTCTAATTTTATTTTTTAAATAAATTATCTTATTAGGGGCTCTTACAGCCCTTATAACAATGCATACCTCTATTGTATCAGGCACATTTGTTGTCACCCTCATTTTCAAAAGATTTTCTTTCTATTTGAGCCCAGTTACAATATCTTAACAACTGATCAGAAGTATTAAAATATTTTCTCCTTCTATTCCTTTATTGTATCATTCTTTTAAGACTTGTGAACATAGGTCCACAAACATTATTTCCCACAATATTGTAGCTAAAACACCAGAACATTTGACAAAACCAGCAGCTAGACACCAAGCAGCTAAAACAATCATACTTGCTTGAAGTGCTTGCAGATGAAGTGTGATGATTTGAGGCATCATTGTGCTTGAGTAATACTAACTTCTATGACTGCATTAGACGTTTCATGAAAGCAAATTAGCATAGAGCCTTTAGTCTCATAGGTATATGAATACATGCAAATGAGGCTTATGGAAAATGTTATTGATGTTATAAATAGAAGGCTCTTTATTTTATAAAAGTTACAACCTTATAACCTAAGTTTTAAGGTTCTTTATTTTATATACAAAAATTGCTGCTGAGGCTGAGCCCCCGTGGCGTAGTGGTTGTGGGCGGGACTGTGGCCCACTCAGATGGAGGTCCAATTCCGGCTCCCAGGAGCAAAGGCTGGGCCTCCTACTCCCACCACCTGAGGGCAGTGATGCCTAAAAATATAAAATTTAAAAAAATTTTTTTAAAAATTGCTGCTGAAACACTGCATACATATTTTACAGACAGTGGCTGCCACATGAGAGGCTGTTGAAGAAGAGTGAAAGGTGCTCATTCAGTCAAAGACTACTTTCTATGAGGACCATCTGAGAGGAAACTTTTCATAGAAACACAAGGCTGAGAAGGCACCAGAAAGCACCAGAGACTGATGTAGAAGAACCGCAGACTGGGCAACACCACACTTTTCAGGCGTCAAGCTGAACGGGATTTGGAGTAACACTTTCATTAAGCTTTAAATTATATCTGGTGATCCTTGTGTGTGTGGATGCATGTGAGAGGAACTTTTCAAAGTGGAAATTTATCAAGAGCTTTTTGTAGACTTTCACAGGGCAGTCCAAGATTTCTGACCTCTAGATGTTATCAATTGAAAGTGAGTTGGTGAAAGGCATTGGTTTTGGTGAAGTAAGCCACAAGCTCACAGCTTTGAAGGGCAGGAAAGGAAAGTTCTGATTTAGTCAAGATGTTTACTAAGTGCTGAAGTGTTTGTGTAAATCCTTCCTGTTTATTTCTGTGGTGCTCCTTCATTTAAGAATACAGTTTCCCTATGTACTTGTTTATAAGTTCTACATGATATGACTGTGTAAATCTAATTCATAAAGGAAATGAGTTTGCAGAGACAAGGTCAAGTGCACCAAGAAATCGGAATGGTAAGTTGGGGACCTGCTGCGGTGCAGCCCTTGGGACAAAGGGGAAGGAGATTGAAAGCGGCCACCATGCCACGCCCACTCACTCCTTATTCAGCAAAACCAAAATGCCAAGTCGAGCTGTGGGGACCTGACACCAAGGTGCCTACATGAAGATTGCAGCTGGTGGGTGCAGGCCGACGCTACCACGTCTGCTGTCCCAGTGCAGCCACCTGCAGAGGTCTAGAGAGACCAAAAGACCAGGAGAGGAACCTCTATTTGAAATGTCTAATAAATGAGCTCATTTTTATTTTTAAAATGATGTTGTTTGGGGGGAGGGGGAACATAGGAGATAGAGAGGAGGGGGAAAGGTGATGGTATTGACTAGTCCAGGGACAAGGGAACAACAAGGGATTCAAAATTAGTGACAAGGTGGGTATGAGAGGCACAATAGAGATTGATCAAGAGTAATCTAACAGAGAGAAAATACTGAAACCCCAATAGAGGCTGAGCATGATGGTGGGACAGGAAGAAAGTAAAGGAAATAGAGGAAAGAACTGGGTGATAAAAGATATATAAAGGACCAAATACAGGCATGTACATAGGTGAATATATTTATATAGGACAATGGGGAAATAGATCAACTTATAGGATTAGTATTAGGGCAGCAGATGGGCATTGGACCTCCACTCAAGTACTTCCTTAGTGCAAGAACATTTTGTTGTCTTAAATTGGCACTCCTCGATGCTTATCTTCCCAAGATGATCACTGAAGACAAATGTGTGCATAAGCAAGGATGGTGAAGAAGGTGATGGTGCCTAGCTATCAAAAGATATAGTGTCTGCGATCTTAAAGACTTGAAAGCGGTCATCTAGCTCAGAAGCAACAAAGTCCAACAAAGTCCACATGGAAGAGGCACACCAGTTTGTGTGACTATGAAGTGTTGAAGGGGGCAGGTGCCAGGCATTAAAGAACTAAAAATTGCATCATTATAAAGGAGGGGGAGTACTGAGTTGGGACCCAAAGTCCATCAATAGGTGAAGCAGCATCCCCTGGAGAAGGGTTGCAGGGAAGAGAGGAGCCAGTCAGGGTACAGTGTGGCAACAATGAGGTATGCAACTTTCCTCTAGTTCTCAAATGTTTCCTCCCACCCACTCTTATGATCTCAGTTCTACCTTGCAAATCTGGCTAGACCAGGGGATGTACACTGGAGTCAGAAATATGGGGAATTCAGGACAGATGATCCCTTCGGGACCAGTGGTGAGTGCGGTGATACCGAGAGGGCGGAGGGAGGGTGGAGTGGAAGGGATGACCAATTGCGGGGATCTTCATATGACCTCTCTGTAGAACAGACAGTGGGGAAGTGGATTAAGGACACATAGGACTAAGTACTATATGAAAAAATAATAACAATGTATAAATTATTAAGGGTCCATGGGAGAGGGGGGAGGGAGGAAGGAAGAGGAAGGGGAAATATGGGGAACTGGTACTGGGGGCCCAAGTGGAGGGAGGATGTTTTAGGGGTGATGATGGCAACAGCTGTGCAGATGTGGTATGCATACAATTGACATGTGTGTTGATCATGATGGAAGTTGTGTGGGCCCCCAATGGAATGATAAAAAAAAAGGAGGGGGAAAGAAGAGCTTATACCAAGGGCTCAAGTAGAAAATATTTGGAAATGAAGATGGCAACATGTGTACAAATATGCTTGATACAGATGATGCATTATATGTTATAACAGCTGTAAGATTCCCCCAATAAAATTATCTTAAAATATATAAATCAGATTTTAAATCATTTGTGTAAAAAAATAAAATAAAATGATGTTGTTCTTAAATGTTTTTACTTTGAATTCTATTGTTTTCTTAACAAGTCTTCACTTTAAGTGAAACTATGTACATGTATTGTCATTTAAAGGTGTCATTCAAAATCCTGCTGGTTGTTCATGCCACTACAGGTTGTATTAAATGTCATTCAGGAATATCCAGGAATTACGATTCTTGAGCAGCATTAGTGCCAAAAGCCTTCTGGAGGTTTCTGAGTGCTCTGATCTGGGGGAGGTCCATGGTGGAGAAGGGGGTGGCACAACGGGTGACACCACCCATAGCGATGGCACTGCGTGACTTTGTCTGGATTGGGAGGTGAGGCAGGCCTCGTGAGGAGGTGGTGAGAAGAAAAGGATGAGAAGGAGGCCACCGCAGGAAGCCCAGGAGGTGAAGAAGAGGCTTCCAGGTGAAAGAAGCAGGCTGGGCAAATGCCCAGAGGCGAGGAACGGGTTGGCAGGAGGCAGGCAGGAGAGCTGGGACCGTGTGACAGAAACCAGAGAGGGAAAGGGGGCTCTAGCAGAGGCAGAGGGACCACAGGGCAAGACTTTGATGCATGCACATTAGACATGTTCTCAGAAGAGACCGGTCCCTGGAAAAAGCATCGACCTTCAGAAAATTGAGGGGCAGAGAAACAGAGGAAGACAATCAAAGTGATGGACTGACGTGGTGACTGGTGACTGTGCCCATGGGCTCAAACATGCCACTGACTGTGAGGACGATGCCAGCCTGGCACTGCTTGGTTCTGTCACACCTGGGGCGGCTCGTCGTCCGCCCACCCCCTCAGCACTGGCCGCAACAACAGGCCAGTGAATGGGCACTGTGCTGGTGAGGAAATGAAGGGAGGGGGACTTGCCTGTGGGCAAGATTTTTGGGCCTGGGCCAGGATGGAGGAGTTGCCTCTCTGCAGCCTGCCACCACCCATAGGGAACCAGGGCCTCCGCCCTTCGAGCCCTCAGATGGGCTCACACCCCTGGCCCTTTCCTCAGGGCTGGACAAGAGACAGGCAGGCAGCTGGGCGTGGGGAGGAGCTTCAATGGGAGGCTCAGCTGGGTCAGCAGTCAGATGAGACAGGTCCCAAAACGTGTGGCGGACAGGGGGACACAGCCCGAGGTCTCCTCAATTACTCCACCGAGGAGGCGGAGCCTTGGGAGTGATAATTCCTCTTACTGTTACCTATATGTTGGGGTGCCAAGTAATAACTCCTGAAGCTTCTCTCCCGCACCCTCTCCAGCCCCTGCTGGAGAGGGTGCAGCTGAGAGCTGTGAAGCAGGACTAAGGTGTGGCAGGAAGACCAGGGCCACTCTGGGGGTGATTGCCCAGCCACTTAGGCTGTGAGCAAGGGGAGCAGATGGGATGGCAGTAATGACTCCTGGGATTTCCGGTGACCACAGCCATGGCCTGCAGCAGCAGGTGATTTCAGTAAGGAAGGAAGCTCCTGCTCACGGGTCTGGGACATCCCTTACGCTCTAGGAGCCTCAGAGGGGATAAGTGGTTCTATCTGAGGAAATCTGGGCTCCCCCCAAGTTCCTGTCTGATCTTCAGGGGGGAATTACCCCTTAAAGCCCCACACAAGTGCTTTGTCGGCTCCTGAAGACCCTCTCTTCTTACCCAGTAGGGTTCAGATTTAATTTCTTCTTAAGCTTCCAGGACCCTTCTTGCTCTCCACCTCATTATAAATAAATCCCGACTGCAGCTTTCTGGTTTGCAATGAGGCGTATACTTCTCCATCAGGCTCCAAGCTTTGGAATCACCCAGACCTGGCCTCAAATTCCTTCTCTGCCTTTTACCACCTGCAAAACCTTGAACCTCAGCTTCCACATAACACCTGGAAATTAAATGCCTTATAGGTTTGTTCTGCCACTCATTTGTCAGTTTGTCACACTTGCATGCTGTGGTGATGCTGGAAACCAATATTTCAAATACAAGCGGGGTCACAAGCAGACACGGGCAAAGGAGAGGCATCCATTTCTAAATAGAATTATCCAGTGCCAACTCGATGAATCGCAGCAGGACACTGTCTGGTAGAGTGTGGAAAGAGTAGCCCCTCAACAAGCCCTCAAAATAGGAGTGGGAGAGAGCCGGCCCAGGACTTCCAGCTGCTGCTTGGGCACCACTCACATTGAGGAGAAAGTGCTGCAAACATCCCTTCCTAATCAGAACATGGAGTACAGGAAATGGGAGTCCAGGAAAATTGGAAGCATCCAAAATGAAATGGAATGCATAAAGAGCAATATCTTAAACATCACTGAGCTAAACAGGACTGATAGTGCCGCTCCGAATGGGCCAATCCTATGGTCTACTATGCCAGGAATGAAAACTGCATGAAGTACTCGTCAAGACCTGTCCAGAAGTACAATGGTATCCGTGATGTATCCATATGCCTATGAGGAAAGCCAGTTAATATGACTATTATTCAAATTTATGCACCAGTCACTAAAGGCAATGATGAAGAGAGTGAAGAATTATACAACTTCTCTAGTCTGAAATTGATCAAACATGCATTCCCATGCACTGCTACTTGCTGGTGATTGGAACCCAAAGGCTGGGAAAAATGAAAGAGCAGGAGCTGGTAAACGTGGCTCTTATTACAGAAACAGCATGGGAGAGTTTTGTAAGCCCCACACTTCACTACAAAAATATATTTTTTATTTAAAAATCATTTTATTAGGGGCTCATATAACTCTTATGACAATTCATACATCCACCCATTGTGTCAAGCATAGCAAATATATATTCTTAACAACAGAATAGGCAACTTCCTTAGAGGAATATACAGGAATCAAATGTAGTACCTTAATATCATCAGCCCAAACAAGGCCCTGGGCCATCTGTAAAACAGACATCAATTGCTCATATGCAAATTCAGGTTGAAGCTGAAGAAAATTAAAACAAGTCCACAAGTAAAATATGACCCTGAGTATATCCCACCAGAATTTAGAGACCATTCCAAGAAGGGATTTCATGTGATAAACATCAATGATAGATGACTAGGCCAGTTATGAGAAAACATGAAGAACTCAAAAGGTCATTAGAAAGACAAGAAAAAAATAAAAGTCTAAACTGAATATCAGAAGAGACTCAACACATATGAACACAGAGAGGCAAATGAAAGGGGAAAATGCACAGAAAATTTCAAAGGGCAGCTCATGAAGTCATTTTTTTTATATAAGAGAGAGTTTTATCTCAAGGGTAAGTGTACATTAAGAAAGCATTCCAGTTCAAGCCCATTAGCTCATATGTCCAACACCAATCTACAAAGTCCTCAAACGCACAAAACACAAGCAAGGACATCAAATGCAGGACGACCATAGGCCAGTGGATTCACTGCACAGGCACCTCAGAGGACAAACAGAGAACCACTCCTAGCTTTTCTCTGGGTAGCAAGAAGACATCCTCTATCCTGCTTCTGAGATGGCTTTCTTTTATATTCAACACGATGGTGAGCACAAGGAACCCTGCAAGCAATTACTCACAGACGAATCATACAATCCAATTGGTATCTTCCCCCAATTTTCTTCCCCGAGCCCGTCAGGAAAATGAAAGTCATTTGTGGGTGTCACCTGGCTATAGCTAAAAGAGTCACATTAAATACTTCACTGCATGGCTTACCATTCCATTCGTCATTCTTTCCTATCTATTCCCACTTTTGAAGCTCTGCCACTGGGCACCTGCTGCCCTTTGATCTCAGATGATCAATTCTTACAAGGAGTGCCTTCCTCCCTGGTGTTTGTTTACTTGCAAAACTGCCTATTCTTTTTTTTTAATTATTTTTTTATTTTATATTTTTAAAAATTTTATTGGGGGCTCTTACAGGTACTACAACATTCAGTACATCATTTGCATCAAGCACATTTGCACACATATTTCCACATACATTTCCCAATATTTTCCATTTGAGCCCTTGATACAAGCTCCTCTTTTAAAAAAACAAAAACAAAAACCTCCCCTTTCCCCTCCCCCCCCTTTTTAAAAAATTAATCATTTTATTGGGGGGCCCCTATAACTCCCAACACAATCCCTAACAACATCAGTTGTATTCAGGCCACTTTTACATACCCATTGTCATCATCACTCTCAAAACATTCTCCCTCCCTCCAGGCCCCCATTATCAGCTCCCTATATTACCCTTACTCCCCCCCTTCCCCTTGAACCCTTAGTAATTTACAAATTATTTTTTCATCCTGTACACTGTGAATGTGTCCCAACACGCACTTCCCTGTTGTCCGTGCCCCAGAGAGGAGGCTACGTGTAGATCCCTGAAGTTGGCTCTCCCTCTCCATTCCTCCATTCCTCCACCCTCCTGGTATTACCACTCCCATCACTAGTCTTGATGGATCATCTATCCTAAGTTTCCCATGTTTCCAACTTCACTGTACATCTCCTGCTCTAGCTGGATTTATGTGGTAGAATTGAGGTCATGATGGTAGGTGGGAGGCAGCATGGGAACTAAAGGAAGGTTGCATATTTCATAGCTCCTACCCTGTATCTTAACTGACTCATCTCCTCCTTGTAACCCTTCTGCAAAAGGATGTCACCTCACCTATTGATGGGCTTTGGGTCCCCAATCTGTACTCCCCCTCATTAATAATAATATAATTTTAGCTCATTGATGCCTGACACCAGATCCCTTCACCACCTCATGATCACACAGGCTGGTGTGCTTCTTCTGTGTGGGCTTTATTGCTTCTGAGCTGAATGGCCGCTTGTTTACTCAAGCCTTTAAGTCCCCAGATGCTATATCTTTTGGTAGCTGGGCACCATCAGCTTTCTTCACCACATTTGCTTATGCACACATTTGTCCTCAGGGATCATATCAGGAAAGTGAACATGCAAAGTTGTGCTTTTGAGTTCTTGAAGCCTGATATCTCATCCCTTTGACACCTCATGATTCCACATGCTAGTGTGCTTCTTCCATGTGGGCTTTGTTGCTTCTGAGCTAGATGGCTGCTTG
>PVJH01021633.1:0-38177 GCA_004026705.1 Nesogale talazaci
CCTAATCTTTCTTCTGCAGAATAGCTGGTGGTTTCAAACTGCTGACCGTGCAGTCAGTCACCCAGTGCAGTCCCACGACCGCACCCTCTAGAGCATGAGCTCTAAATGTATAGACCATCCTCTGTGGGTAATTGCCTTAATCGTTCAAAATGGGTTGGTAAGCCTAATTTTTACCACGATTTTGTATTATTTTTCAGCAATGTGGAGTGGCCTCTTCATCCACTTAACACAGTCTTGGAATAATTTTAAGGGCCTAGAGCCAAATTATACAACATGGATGGATGTCATGGAGAAGCATGGCTACCGAACACAGAAATTTGGAAAACTGGATTATACTTCAGGACACCACTCTGTTAGGTAAAAAGATAAAAACCAAAAAATACTGCGTTAGGGCAGGTTGACTAGAGAAACAAATCCAGTGATGCTCATGTATGTGTGAGAAAGAGCTTTATATCACGAAGTGGTTACATATCAGGAAAACATCTCAGCCCAGTCCAATTCAAGTCCATAAGTCTGGTACGAATCATCTCTAAGTCCCTCTGCAGACTGACCGAGCCACATGCAATGATGCAGAATGCAGAAAGGTCACAGGCCCATGGGTGCAAGGCCTTGTGGATCCAATGACTCATTTCATCCCAGGGCTTAGTCAGGTCTCAGAGTGACTTGCCGGCAGGAGGTGAAGGCAGAGAGGAAGAGGAAGGTTCCCAGGTTCCTCCTTATGAGAAGGCCACACCCTGAGCAGGTCCCATCAGGCTGTGACCTGATTGACAGGCTAGATTCCTATCTTGTTACAGGTGTCATGTTCGCACAAAAAATCCATAACTATCACAAATACTAATAGGCAGCCTTCTGCTATAATCCATACGTGGACTCCTTTAGACTTTCTTTTTCTTCCCCTCGCTCTAATGTTAAGTCCTTGAGTGTGTTGATCTAGCATAATTTTTTGCTTTCTTTAATTTTCTTGAAACATTTAAGTTGTGAATGTGGTGGTCATTTTGTTTTTCTTAAATATTAAAGGACCATAAATAGTGTTTATGAAATTAGTTAAAATAATATTTATTGTGATTGACTTTTCATGATGTAATAGCTACTTTATTACTAATCTTATAATCTGCTTTTAAAAATCACAATCTTTTTTGCTCCTTATTTATGTAGCTCTTTCCAATGTGAACCTATGGGGCGGTTCCCTGCCCTACGCCTCCTTTATTAAGTTCCCAACAACCAGGTCACCCAGCCCAGTGGTTCAGAGTGAAAGTCAAGAATCAGATTGTTCCACCTCTGCAAAACTTGTCTAGTGTTGTCCTGGACACATTAGCAACACGAACTCACCAAGCTTCCATTTCCTTGCTGTGATGATTAAATGCAATAGCATGTGCGAGCAAGGGGAGTTCTTGCCTTGTGTCCAGAAAGTTGGAGGTCACTGGTTCACCCACCATTTCCTAACTGCTAAGAGTGACTCTCTGTCCCTAAACCCTTTGTGCAGTGTTTAGACCAAGCGTTTGCTCTCTTTCAGGGAGTCTGAAATTGTTCCACTTGTTAAGCAGAGAACAAGTCAGAGAATGGTCAGATCTCTCTAGGAAGAAGTCCAGCGAAAATGCCCCTTAGAAGGAAGAATAGTGAGACTTTGATTGTGTAAGCAGAAGGGAGCCATGCTCAGAGAAGGACATCATGCTTAGTAAAGTCAAGCGTGAGAAAGGTGACAACTCAGCAAAGTGGACTGTTACAGTGGTTACAGTGGGCTTAAGCATCGGAACGGTTATGAGATGGCATAGGATCAGACAGTATTTCATTCTGTTTGGTTATATATGGTACAGGTGACTTGGAAGTGACCGGCTAGCCCCTCACAACAGCCAAAAATGCCTTTGGGAACAGCCCCCAGAAAAGAGCCTCAGTGGGCTGACTTGGAAACATTTCACACACAGTCACGATTCAGTGCTGGAGGAATTAGACCTGCCCCGTGTGTCTCCAACTCCTTGCCTCTGAGTCAATTCTCACTCACAGTGACCTTATAGGATGGATGGAACTGCCTCTTTGCATATCCAAGACAGTCCATCTTTACGGAAGCAGAAAGCTGCTTCTTTGTTGCACAGAGCAGCTGGCGGGTTCAAACCGAGCACCTGTAGTGAAGCCCAACTCCTAATCCACTAGGCTACCTAGAGCACTGATTCCACGTTGGGCTGCCACTTTTACAAGGTCAGCAGTTTGAAAGTACCAGCTACTTCTAAAGGGAAAGACAAGACTTTCTCATCTCCCAAAGACTTATAGTCGGGGCTGAGCCCTGGTGACGTAGTGGTTGAGTGCGGGACTGCGGCCCACAGGCTTTGCAGTTCAAATCCAGTGGCGGCTCTCCAGGAGCAAGGCTGGGTAGCTCCCACAACCACCAGAGGGCAGTGATCACCCCCCCCCAAAAAAAAGTTATAGTCTCAGAAACCCAAAGGGGCAGTTCTACCCTGTTCTATGAGTTTTTTGAGTTTGTTACGCCTCTCCAAGGGAAGAAGATTCTGGGAAGCTTCTGACTGGTTTATTCTCTACTAGCCCAAGAGTCCTCCCCCTTCAGTTGCCCTACTTTGTATCATTTCTTTCTTAGAAGTCACAGCCATAACCGTGAAGACAACTATTCTGTTTGCTGAGTCCTCTTGGTCCTTTTAGTGAAGCTTAGGATGAGCTAGGGACCCCTGACACAACACTGGGAGAGACCTTAGAGCAGTTCCTCTTACTTTGAAAGAACCATACTCACGGCCACTGAGTCGCTTCCACCTCAACCCTGTAGAACTGTCAAGCTGGGTTTCCAAGACTGAACATGTTTAGGAGAGTAGAAAGCCTCTTATTTCTCCCACAGAGCAGCTGGTGGTTTCGAACTGATGTCCTTGCAGTTAGCAGCCAATGCATGATAGGAGATGTTAATTGAGAGTTAACAGTAGTAGTAGTAGTAGTAGTAGATAATTAAGATAAAATAATGGTGGTAAATAAGAACATGAAAATTTTTATTTAAAAACATGGTGAGTTTGGAGTAAACTGGTAATAACTTTTAACAAAAAGCACTGCCATCAAGTCCGTTCTGACTCATAGCAAATCTTTAGTACAGGGTAGAACTGCCCCTGTGAGTGTCTAAGACCATAACTGTTTACAGGAGTAGAGGGCCTGTTGTCTCTCTCCTGCTGAGCAGCTGGTCATTTTGAAGTGTGGATCTTGCAGTTCACAGCCCAACACCTCACCACTATGCCACTAGGGCCCCCTACCTGGTAATAAAATAACCTAGAATAAACCTGAGTGTTGTTTTCTCACCTGGTTATTTTCTTTTCTGTTCTTTTCTGACTTCCAAAATCTAAAAGGAAGTAACACGGAAAACCCAGAGTGTTTCTAGCATCTCTTCTCCCCACGCAGCCTCCTCATTCCTCACCCATCGCTGTCCTGCTTCTGTGGTTCTCCCTTTTATTCACGTCTCACCAGCACCACCAAGCTACTATCATCTCGTGTAAATTACTGATGGAGCTTTCTAACTGGTCTCTTCCTAACATTACTTGTCTTAGTTTCCATAGGTATCCAGAACAATCTTTTTAAATGTACACCTCATTACATGACACACCTACTGAAAATCCTGCAGGATTGCTCCCTTTCAGGTATTTTAAAACCCCAACTCCACAGCCTGGATTTATTATAACCTATATGATGATCTAGCCCTTGCCAACCTCCAGGATCATAGAGTAGCACCTGCACTCTCTCGCAGGATGCACCAACTGCTCAAGTTTTCTAAGTTTCTGAACATGTTTTTTAATGATCTCTGAACAAAATTAGCCCACGTAACATGTTTTCCCTCCTGCTAGTGTAGGAGAAAGAACGAGAGGGAGAAGATAAGGCAGCATATCATCGAAAGGTTTCATAATTTGAATAATAGTTATGTTAACTGTTTTTTCTTATAGGTGTATGGATATTATACTATAACACTGTACTTCAGAGTAGATCTTGAAATGTTCTTTTTGGTGATAAATGCAATACTGTTCCTCCCAAATTTGTCATTTCCTGCATGGTAGCTCATATGATTATCCATTTCAAAATGGCCAAGACTGGTCCATTTCAGTTCAATAATGTTACAATTAATCTGAAATAGATCAAACATGTCATCAAGGTACATTGATAATTAGTAGTTGGATTATGAATACAAAAATTGGAAACAAGCTGAGCCCTGATGGTGCAGTGCTTGTGTATGGGACTGCGGCCCACAGGGTTGATGGTTCAAATCCAGCAGCAGCTCTCCAGGAGCAAGGCTGGACTTCTTACTCCCACCAGGGCAGTGATGCAAAATAAAAAGAAAAAAAAGAATACTCCATATACCATGCACTGCCAGAAAATAAACAATCTGTCTTGGAAGATGGACAGCCACGTTTCTTAGGCCTCATCACATGTTGTTTGCACATGTTTTCAAGAAGGACATTATGCTAGTAAACAGGAGGAAGACCTTCAGCAAGATGGCTTGATGCTGGCTACAACGGTAGGCTGACACATTCCCACTATTGTAAAGATGGTGATGTACTGGACATTTCCTCTTGTTACAGAAAAGGTCGCTATATATCGGAGCCAAGGCCCCAGCACTGAGTAGAAGTTTCTGAAGCCCAGGCACAGTAGGGAACAACAACAACAAATGACGGTCTAATTCCAAAATGAGAACCTTGCTTTAAAAACTCATAAGGTTGAGTCTCTTGGCAAACAGAAGGAAATCTCAGGCTGTAGCGCCACTCTTCTTGCCCTCTGGCCTCTCGGGCAATAACGGTTTTGTTCAATGGAACAGGATTGACTGAGAGGGCAGTGGCAGAACCCAAAACCAACCCTCCCACAGCTGCTGTCAACCCTATGGGCTAATAAGCGATGTGTACATCCTGTCCATATTTACCAGCTATTGCCTTCTAATTGACCACACATAGCCTTAGACCCCTTTAATCCACACTTAGCTTGTCTGTTTATTTGTTTTCCCTTAAATACATTTTCATTTTTTTAGCTACACATTTTCTTTATTGAAATTCAGCATCCAGAACAGCATACGTGTGTGTGTGTGTGTGTGTGTGTGTATTAATGGAAGAGCATACAGCCCCCATGGACATCTTCAATGGCTGTCTACCAAAACTGCCTCATAAGTTTCTTGATACAGAAGTGGTCGTGATGAGCCTGAAATCTCATTACAACTTTGTATGTTCCCCATATAATTATTACATTTATTAAGTGTAAGGAGCCCTGGTGGCAGAGTGAGTTATGCACTGGGCTAACCACAAGGTCAGCAGTTTGAAACTACTAGGCACTCCACAAGGGAGAGATACCGCTTTCTACTCCCGTAAAGAGATGTCTCTGAAGATGATTGTGGCAGCTCAAATGCACAGTCCCCACAGGGTCCTCGCATGGGATGAACCTCCTGTGAATCCCTGTTGCACATTGGCTGGAAACCACAATAGCCCCAAAATCGGAAGGTGAGCATTTTATAGAGAATCTTAGCAACTGTATTCAGCAGAATGGAACGGCTTATAATTTGATATCCTAATATGAATTAGGACCTAATATGAATTTATTCTAAACTTTTAATACTCTTTGCTTTCTTAGATTGAGATCTTTATCAGTTCTATTTGGCCCTGATTGATGGTCCCCTGTTGATGGGGTCTCCCTTTGACTTGTATGTTATCTGTATAGGGCAGGAGTTGGCAAACTCTGAGATCAAAGAGACAATCCTATCCCTCCTAACGACTTTAAAACCACTCAAGAGCCCTAAATATGTTTTTCCAAACAGATTAAATCACCATGATCTGAAGTAATCACCTACAAATGCTTTCAGAGTTAGCTTAGAGCCACATGTTCAAAATGAAAGAGTCGCATATGGCTCGTGAGCTGCAGTTTGCCCTGGTCTCCCTGGTCTATGGAGACTGGGATAGAAGGAGGTACAAAGATCGTAATGGGACGGATGAGTACCTGGGGTAAGGAAGGAGAGGGAAAGGGAGATGGAGAATCACCATCAATGTGTAAAAGAAGGAGATAATTCCAAAGCTGATTGTGATGATTGCACAACCCTTCTTGATATGACTGAACCATTGGATCATGTGATATGTTCATTATAGTGCAATAATAAAAAAGCTGCAGTCTCAGAAAACCATGGGGCAGCCGTATCCTTTCCCATAGGGTCACTGTGAGTCAGAATCGACTTAGCAGCAGTGCATTTGGTTTTGTTAAAATGAAATGTAGCTGCCCACAATGACGTTCATCTCCTATTTCTTCCTATGTTAGCCACTTAGGTTTGCTGAAGTTTATCTCAGTCAGGGAATCTTCTACAACTGTGTGAGCCACTTCTTGATACAATTCTCTTTCACTATATGAGGGGGTACCCAAAAAACAGCAATGCTGTCTTTTTTTTTTTAATGTGTGGGAAATAATTTGGAGTTTGTTCCACCATGTCAGACCGTTCGAGTTTTCTATTTAGAGGTTCTGAAATGATTGTGTTAACAGTGTAGGGGCAGACAGGGGGGCTGGTTTTGCCATCATGACAATATACTTACACAGCCATCTCAGTGTGCCAGTTTTAGGCAAAAAAAAAGCATGCATCTCATGCTTACTCACCTTGATCTTGCTCTGTGCGATTTCTGTTTGTTTTTGAAAATGAAGGACATGAAAGGACAGAGACTTTGTGATGTAGAAGAGGTAAAGAAAAAACAAAAAAAGTTCTGTTAGCCATCCAAATAGATGTGCTTGGGCTGAGCCCCGGTGGGATAGTGGCTGTGTGAGGGATTTCAGCCCACAGGGTTGGCGGTTCAAGTCCAGCAGCAGCTCTCCAGGAGCAAGACTGGACTTCCTACTCACACCAGGGCAGTGATGCCAAAAAAAAACAAAAAAAAATAGATGAGCTTGAAAATGTTTCCAGCATGGAATTGCAGAATTTATAAACATATTAAGTGTAATAGAGAGTACTTTGAAGGTGATAATGTTTTTATGTTAAAAAAAATTAACTTTGGGGGAAAATATTCTGATTTTGGGGGGCTGCCCCCATGTGTGTACATATAAACCTCACTGACTTGATTTCTCTAAAGAACCAGCCTAGCACTGGGCCCATCAGGTCAGTCCAGCTTAGAGAAGGCCTCTGTGGAACAGATGGGAACACTCACAGCATGGTTCTGTACCATCTGCCCAGCCACTGCTGCCCCGACTGCTGCCACCCTGTCAGTCTATCTCACTGAGCATCTGCCTCCTTGTCACTGAACACCTAGGTCAGGATGCTCAATGTGCCGATCACAGTCTACTAGTCAGTCACCAATGTAGTGTGGGTAGATCGCATGGCATTAAAAAAAAACCCATGTGAGCCTATCATCAAGCCCATCACTTAATTGATATACAGTGCAGCCAATCAGATGCAATCTTATGTGTCAAATGCATGTGCAAACAACTGCACTAAGTGCATTTATGAATAATAAGTAAATATTTTGCATTTTTGTAGTTGGTAAGTGATTTTGACTGATCATTTTATAAGTAGCTCACATGCTGGAAAAGTGTGAGCACCCCTGGCCTAAGGTTAGCAAGCATGATGGCCTTATTCAGTGATTGGTCCATAATAGCAGTGAAGAACTTCTACACAGATAAAATAAACCTACCCCGCAATGGCATAGATTGTTTTCTGCAGTAATACATTGGTAATATGTTAAATAGTTTTTTAGTTTTTCACTTACATTAGTGAAGAGTGTCTTATTGTTGTTCAAAATAACTCATCGAATGGCTGATTATTGGTTCATGTGCTTCGCCACTGCCTTGTTTTCTACAATGAAACCCAAGTACAATAATGATATTATGTGTGGGCTACTGTGGATCACACTGTTTTAACTATCTAGCAAAACTGAATTATGCTAACACTTAAGTAGACTGTTGCTTCTCAAACCTTAATATGCATGTAATCACTTGAGCGTCTTATAAAATGCCTTTCTGATATATCATGCATTTAGAATGGGACCTGATTGTCTGCATCTCCCAACAAGCACTCTGGTAATGCTCCTGCTGCTAGTTCACTGACCACAGTGAATGTAACAAAGATATAAAGATGTGGTCCTTAAAGAGAAGTAGGGCAAGGTATGACCAAATATCAGGAATAGATCATTGTCATGTGTGCCTCTTTAAAATGAGGAGCAGACCCTGCGTCTTGCACAGGGCATACTGTGTGACTGCCCCACGGAAGAATGTCAGTTTGTTGTTCTCTTGCACAGGAACCAGGGGCAGGGCACGAGCCCTCTCTCCTCTCCATGCACAGACAGAATTTTGTCAGCAGCAGTAAAGGTTAAGCTAGCTCTTCTCTTACAAAGAGGCGGCGACAAGAACGGCTAGTCTGAACACATTGAATGTGTCACTTTTTCTCAAGATAAACCTGCAGCATGACTCAGACAGTGATTTCTGGGTGGTGACTGAGTACTCCTTTAGTGCTGTATTTATGCTATATTCGCTGTCTGGATTCATAGTTCCTTACTCTTTAACGATACACTTTTCTTCAAAACAACTTCTAATGTCACCTTTGTGCTTTTATGTTAAACCACTGAGCACTCAGTAATTTGTGAAATTTCAGTGTTTTTAAAGACATTTCTATAATGTAAATGGGGCAAGTTCAGCAATGAACTTAATGTATTTATATTAAAAAAAGAAGAGTATTCTCTCTTACATTTCTCTTACATTAATGTAGACCTTTGGTCACTCTAGGAAAGCACACTTAACATATACTGCCAAAATGACTCATGGAAGCAGCAGTCAAAGAAATCAAAAAACAACGGGGTGGGGGGGGACATATCACAGTGTGCACACATCTCCAAGGTGCCTACTGAGGACCTGTGGGAGCATGAGCAAGAGTGGTGAAGAAAACTGATGGTGCCCAGCTATCAAAAGATACAGCAACTGGGGCTTAAAGGCTTGAGCATAAACAAGCAGCCATCTAGCTCAGGAGCAACAAAACCCACCATAAAAGAAGCTCACTTGCCTGTGCGACCATGAGGCACTGAAACAATCAGATATCAGGCATCAAAGAACAAAAATCAAAATCAATGGACTAATTGACTCCTGATAGGATCGCTGAAGACAAATGGATACAGAGGCAAACAGAGTAGAAAAAACGATGGTGCTCAGCTACCAAATGATTGAATGTCTGGAGTCTCAAAGACCTGAAGATAAACGAGATGCTGTTCAGTGCAGAAACAGCAAAGCCCACATGGAAGAAGCACTTCAGCCTGTGTGATCAAGAGGGGCTGAAGGGAGCAGGTATTGAGCATCAAAGAATAAGAATCACATCATTATGAATGAGGGGAGCACAGGGTGGGCACCTAAGGCCCACTGGTGGGTAATTGGACACCCCTTTATAGGGGAGTCACTGGGAGGAGGCAGACCAGTTAGGGCAGCCGGGTGGTGATGATGTATACAAATTTCCTCTAGTTCCTAAATCCTTCCTCCCCCAACTATCATGGTCCCAACTCTACCTTGTTTATGTTTTGTGAAAAATGATGTACAAGCCCCCAATAAAATGATTTCTAATTTTAAAAAAAGAAATCAAAAAACATATTGCATTGGACAAATCTGCTGAGAAGGGTCTCTCTAAAGTGTTTTTAAAAAAATAAAAAACGGCTGAGCCCTGGTGCCATAGTGGTTGTGCGCGTGACTGCGGCCCACTGGGTTGGAGGTTCGAATCCAGCAGCATGGCTGGGCCTCCTACTCCTACCATCAGAAGGCAGTGATGACTCCCCCCCCACAAAAAAAAAGCAGTAAAAAAAAAAAGTATGGTCCTTTGAGAACTAAGGTACACCTGACATACCTGCTACTGTTAGGCTTCCCAAGACTGTCAATCTTTACAGGAACAAATGGCCTTACCCAACAGTGCCACTGGGGATATGGCACCTGACATATGCCGTGATATTTTTCTTGTTTGTTTGTTGTTTGTTTTTGCCGTGATATTTTTCAGTCACCTAACCTTGCATGCAAAAGCTAGGCAATGAAGAAAGAAGACTGAGTTATCAAGTAAATATCCTTCCTAGCACTAATCACGTACGCATGTGAAAATTGAACATTGAATATGGAAGCCTGAAGAAGAATCGATGTGTTTGAATTGTGGGCTGGTGAAGGATTTTGAAAGTACCATAAACTGCTAAAAGGACAAGCAAGTCTGCTTAGGAAGAAGCACAGCCAGAGTGCGCCTTAGAGCCAAGGCTGGTGGGCGAAGCTCCCTCTGACATGCCTTGGAGATGTTGTCAGGAGAGACCAGGCCTTGGAGAAGGACATCAGGCTTGGAAGAGTGGAGGGACAGTGAAAAAGAGGAAGGCCCTCACGGAGATGGATGGGCACGTGGCCTGCAACGATGGGCTCAGGCACAGGGACAGTTATGGGGCTGGCCCAGGACTGGGCAGTGTTTCTTTCTGTTGCGCGTACAGTCACTGTGAGTAAGGGTCTATCTGACAGCACTTAGCAGCAGCAGCAACATTGTGTGATGTAGTACAGATTCCAGCCTCCAGGCCTGAGGTTAGACTCCCATTTTGGAGGACCTTCTCAGGTGGAATGCAGAGGGTGTGAATCAAGCCCCACCCAAGAGTCCTTGGGAATATGGTCCAAGGAAAGACACAAACCCTACCTCCAGCAAAGCTGCTCCCAGTCCTTTGTGTATGAGAGCCATCTCGGAAGCACAGACACCCTAGGACTCCGTGAAGAAGAGCCCCCAGGGGAACACATTCGAGATCTTGGAAGTGGTAGAGGCCTGTACGTGAGGCATCAGACACAGCAGAAGGGAGACCAAGGGTGGGCCAAGGGAAGCTGTCTCAGACTGGAGGCAGAGGCAAGGAAACCTTGTAGGGGAGCAGAACCACAGGTATGAGTCTCAGGTCAAGCAGCAGACTGGCTGCCTGGTCCATTGAGGCAGAAGCCAGGGAACCAGACTGCTAAGGACTTGGCTGCTGGCTGAGAAGAGATGTTGCTGTGGACCAGTGACTCTGTCCCTGCTGACTTGGGGTGACCCGTTAACCCACACTAGTGAGTTTTGTCTCTGAATTTGGTGTGACCATTACAACAAATTCTCAAACCTAACAGAAAAGTAGTATGATGGGAGGAAGTGTTGGTGGGAGTAAGGAGATTAGATATGATACGGTCTCTGTGTCATTTACCCAAAGACCGTGGGAGAATCGGCATATTTGAATTATGATGTTTATGATAACTATTGAATAGATCCTGGTTGCATCCTAGAGTCAAACCTTGAGGTAATCCAAAATTGCCATTAATTAAGTTGTATGACAGGCTTGTTTATAATTTCCCAACCATATTTTCCAATGTAACATTCCTTGATTGAAAAGAAAGTTCAGTTGATGACTAAATTGTGTGTATATCTTAATATCCTATTTCTGCTTATCTCAAAAACTTGGACTGTACCATGAGTACTACTTATGTTAAGACAAACAAATGTATGGCCATCAAGTCTATTCTGACTCATAGCAATCCTATCGGACCCACAATGTCACTGGGTTTCTGAGACTGAGTCTTTAAGTGAGGAGAGAGCCTCATCTTTTTCCCAAAGAACACTTGGTGGTTTTGAACTGTTGACCTTGCAGTTAACTGCCTAACACATAACCCACCTTGCTAGTACGGCTCCCCTACTGGTGTTAATAATTCCCTAAACTCCCACTCCTTTGTAATAACTCTTAAGGATCACGTAGTGAACTTTCAGCAGTGATTAACACTGAGAAATTAATGGTATGTTGTTATGATAGCATGATGCTATTTTAGGGATGCCATCTGTTAGAATATGTAATTCTTTTGCAATTATATTTTTCAGAATTTTATCAAACCCTTGAATATCTACTATGAAATAAAAACAATTTTTATATTGCTGCTTAAATTTCTACTTGCAGGCAAAAAAAAAAAAAAAGCATTTGTTTGACTCCTCTTTGGGCCCTTAAGGAGAACTAGTGGCAAATTGGTTTACACAGGCTGCTAACTGCTGCAAGATTTGTGGTTCAAACCCACAAGCCACTTCTCAGCACAAAGATGAGGCTTTCTGCTTCCCTCCTGAATTCCCTATAACACCTAGTATCAGTTATCATCATTATAAATCCACTCCTCCTCTGCTTCACAGCGGGAGACCCAACAGAAGACAATGAAAAACAAATTGCACTTTAAGGTGGTGTGTTAGTCTGGGTAGACTAGAAAAACAAATTCATAAACACGCATATGTATATAAGGAATAGGTTTATATACAAGAGGAATGGAACATTGACAAGGCATCTCAACTCAGTCCAGTCCAAGTCCACAAGTCTGATATTAGTCCATATGTTCAATACCAGTCTATAAAGTCTTCTTCAGATTCCTGAGGTACAAACAATGACACCAGGACAATCAGAGGCCACTGGGTGCAGAGTCTTGTGTATTCCATGGTGGTAGAAGCATCTCAGTGCTGGCAGGGATCTGTCTGGGACTTCTCAAACATCTCAGCACTATCAGAAGTCTCTATGTGGGTTTTCTGGCTTCAGAATCTGACTCTATCAGTAAGCCCATGTCCTTCTCCTCCAGGATGTCTCACAGGGAGTCAACCTTGTATCTTGTCAATAGGGCATCTCCCAAGGGCTTGAGTCGTGAGTCTTTTACCTCCAAGGGGAAAATATGGCCGGATTTCCCAGAATTCTCAGGAAAAAGCCATGCCCACACAGAGATCTCATTGGCCAGCTCCGGATTGACAGACTAGACTCCACCCCTACATTCCCAATCCTGAAATTGACATGACTAGTGACTGCCAATGCTCGTAAGGATGAGATCATATAAAGACAATAATACAAATAATGTGTGAGCGGGAGAAGATTCCCATCAACATTCATGAAGTCAGGGAAGAAATTTCTGTTATGGAACATCTAAGAGATACTTGCATCCAGAAGAAATTCAGGTCTTGTCACCTGGCCAAGTAATTCATTCAATCCAGCATAATCAAGATTACAATGCTCTCTGCCTGATAGTAAGACTATTTAGAACTCTTGCTTTCTGGTCAAGAAGGAAAGGGGATTTCAGCAGTAAATAATGAAGGGTGAGAAAGGAGGGAGCATTAGAACTCTTCATGATTGCACAACTCATTTTAAAGGAGATTTTACCATGCTGAGGGGGATGGGCCACAGAATGCTCTTAGATAGGTGTAACGTTGATTGTAGATTCCCCTTGATATGACTGAATGATTGAGCTATTCAATTGTATGATATGTAAATTTTGTACCAATAAAAGTGTGGGGGAAGAAAGAATTAAAGTTGCAGAAAGTCACAGGGGCAAGCAGTTCGACTCTATCTAAAGAAAGAGTCATGATGGGCTGGAATCAGCTCAGTGTCAATCAGGTTATTTTGAATTGGGGAGGAACACTAGGTAATACAGCTGGATTGAATGTACTATCAAGGGGAGTATCACTTTAAATATAAAATAGACTTCATTTTCAGATTGGTATCTGAATTTTTTTAAATTATCTTATCTACTCAAATATAAGCCGAGTTTTTTCAGCACATTTTAAAAATCATTTTATTGGGGGCCCGTACAACTCTCCTCACAATCCATATATCCTTCGATTGTATCAAGCACATCTATACATCTGTTCAGCATACTTTAATCTGAAACACTCCCCCCAGGGTTTTGTGGTAAAATTGGGTGCCTCGGCTTATCCTCAAGTATATAAGTATACTCAGAGATTTTTGCCTTATTTGAAACTTGTAAAAAAGTTTCTTACAATTATCCAGGATAACCTCCTAAGCCATTTGCACTCTACATGTACTTAGATATTGATTGAAAAAATGAAGTAAAATAATCTAGAGATTTGGACAACTTGAGTTGATTGAGTCACTCAAAATCAGATAACAAAGAAAAATATCTCTAGTTTAAGTAATGGATCTACATATAACCTCCTCTGTCGGGTACAGACAACAGGGAAGTGGGTGAAGGGACACATTGGACAGTGTGTGATATGAAAAGGTAATAATAATTTGTAAATTATTAAGTGTTCATGGAGGAGGGGGAGGGGGGAAGGGAAATATGGGGAGCTGTTACTGGAGGCCTAAGTGGAGCGAGGATGTTTTGAGAGTAATGATGGCAACAAGTGTGCAAATGTAGGCTGCATACAATTGATGTGTGTATGGATCGTGATGGGAGTTGTATGAGCCCCCAATAAAATGGTTTATTAAAAAAAAAAAGAGGAGGGGGAAAGAGAAACTTATTCCAAAGGCTCAAATAGAAAATATTTGGAAATGAATATGACAACATGTGTAAAAATATGCTTGATACAAATGATGTATGGAATGTTATAAGAGCTGTAAGAGCCTCCAATAAAATCATTGGGGGAAAAAAAAGAAATTAGTTTCATTACTCAATGGCTCTGACCAAAATTAAAACTGTTCTTGTTTGTTGTTGTTGTTGTTGTTGTTGTTGTTGTTGTTTTGGGGGCATCACTGCCCTCTGGTGGTGGGAGTAGGAGGCCCAGCCTTGCTGCCAGATTTGAACCTCCAACCCAGTGGGCCACAATCCCATGCACAACCACTACACCACCGGACTCAGCCCTTAAAACTGTTCTTAACATGACAAAGAATACATCTGAAAAATCATTCTTACTTGGGAATTCAAGAATATATGAAATATACATGAAGTATGATTTTTAAAAAATACAATGTGATAAAAGGAAATTGTAGTAGCTATTTTCTAACAGGGAAGAAGCAACATACCAAAAAATTCAGTGAAGAACAAGAAATTCTAGGAATCAGAGACTTTTTTTTTTAGGCATCACTGCCCTCTGGTGGAGGTAGAAGGCCCAGCCTTGCTCCTGGAAAGCTGGTGCTGGATTTGAACTGCCAACCCAGTGGCCTGCAGTCCCACACTCAACCACTAAGCCACCGGGGCTCAGCCCCAAATCAGAGACGTTTTTTATACCCTCACCTTGCTCTAAGAAAATATAATCTTTATAAGTAACTGAGAGTTGTAAGAACATATAGGTGAACATTTGATTCTTGGTATGGCTGTTTTTTCAGTTTGCAATGCTCGTTAACTTCCCTGTTGAGATCTAGTATAATTTTATCCTAAACTGCTGAGTCTAAAAAATTGTTTTCCTTTTTATTATGTTTTTAAAAATATTTTAATATCTTATGACATATGTTTGCCCCCACAGCAACCGTGTAGAAGCGTGGACAAGAGATGTAGCTTTCCTACTCAGACAAGAAGGCCGGCCGGTGGTGAGTCTGATCCCCAATAAGACGGAAGTTAGAGTGATGAAAGGGGACTGGATAAACACAGACCGCGCAGCAAACTGGCTAAGAAAGGAAGCAGTTAATGAAACTCAGCCATTTGTTCTTTACTTGGGATTAAATTTACCACACCCATACCCCTCACCGTCTTCCGGAGAAAATTTTGGATCTTCAACTTTTCGCACATCTCTTTACTGGCTTGAAAAAGTAAGTATTTTCGCTGTGTTTTCAAATGTACAAGTTAACATGCTTTCTGGAGGTTTCTAGAATTTGCTCATTATTTCTTTAATTATCACTTGTAAACTTTTTGAAACTTGCAAATTCTCCTTCAACTTGACTACTGCTTAATTTTAAAAAGGGAGGGGAGGAAGTCAATCTTACAAATAATAAGAAAGTCTTGAAATTCAGAAGGCTACCTCAGAATTGAATCTCATTTGCTCAGGGTAAATGTGCAGAACAGACATCTGTGGGATGAATTTAGGACTTTTCCACAATTATATATACTCAAAAGTATTAGCCATCTGCCAGCATCTGGTGTGGAAGTCAGAAGTGAGATATTCTCCCTAAAGACTCCAGATATCAGGTCTTTGTGCCTCACACAACAGATAGGGCCAACCCCCTGCTGTTAAGACACTGGCTTGCTTCCTTTGAAGCCTGTGGGCAGGTCTCATTCTGCTGTTCATGATCTCTTGTCTAACCTGTTTAGCCATATCTAGGAGTCTGGGGTCTGCTCTTGTCACAGAAGACCCCAATACCTCCCTCCCCCATAACATATACCAAGAGGACAATCCTTTCCTGTGATGTGTGTGGGCCTTGCATAGAGTCAAAGGATATATAAGGCTTGGGCACAGTGAAGAAGCGCCCTCTCCCTCTCCTCCCTAATCCCTTCCCCCCAATCTCTCTCCACGTGGACTTAACGGGCAGAGGTGACCTTGCTACCATGAAATGTCTGACTCTTATTATTCCTTTCTTTCTCATGCTCTCCGTAATTTTACTATAATAATTAATAATTATCACTGTACAACTGCCCCTATCGAACCCATGATGTATGTATCAGAGGCTGCCTTCCTCTGATAGACATCCTTGCTTTGCCTGGTAATACAGGCTGTAAAAGTATCAGGCAGACCAAAATCTGATAAAGATATATGAATAATCAGTAGAACATTTAAAAATGTGTATCCTATTATAAATATATGGGGGAAACAAAGAAATGTATGGGGAAATGGAAAGTAATAATAAAACTAATGCTCATTTAGTAAACTATAATTGAAAACATTTTGTTTAAAAACACACACACACAAGAACATCACAAGTAGTTTGAACTGTATATGATTGCCTTGTTATCACTGCAATATAACATGCAAAGCAAGTATCTCTCCATCTTGATGAAGTGTCCTGTTCCTTCTTAAGTTTTAATTACTGCCAGTATTCTATCTTACGCTCTTGCCATGCAGTGAAAGGCTCATCTCCTTTATACGGAGGATTTTGCTGGCTTAGTCCTCTAGACATATTCATTCTTTTGAGTCATAACTGCTTTCCTCCTCTGTAGGCTAGCCTTCCCAGAATGCTTTCAGCTACAGATCAAGCGTATCTCAAGTGCGAACAGTGCCAGCATTCCCAGGGTCAGCTGTCTCCCCCCAAAGTTCTTTTAGGTTTGAATCTAGTACCATGTCCAGCATTATAACTTAGTTTGTGTGCTGGGTGGTTCCCGTTCATTTTCGTTAGCCACTTCCCTCTTTTGATTGTTGTCAAATGCAGTACCACCTCACGTGTGGTTTTGTGTGTGCCCTGAGGAACACATAGGCTCTGACCAATGAACTGACCGAGTGTGAAGGAAATCATGTGCTTGGTCACTGCCTGATGCAATTCTCTTATTTGCATAATGTTTATAGGCAGAAAAGCTGGCAACAAACTTTTGCTTTATTTTTTATTTAGTGTGTGTGTGTGTGTGTGTGTGTGTGTGTGTGTGGCATCACTGTCCTGGAGGGAGTAGGAAGCCCAGTCTTCCTCCTGGAGAGCTGCTGCTGGATTTGAACCATCACCCTCGTGGGCCGCAGTCCTGCACTCAACCACTACGCCACCAGGGGCCAGCCAAACTTTTGCTTTATACAGTTACAATTTGTATGAGGATAAGGTAATAAAAAGTATTGCTACAAAGTCATCGAATCCATATTTTAACAACTCTATACAAATCTGCAGTTGTTTCTTGACATATCTTCCATTTGGTCTGTCCCTTCTTAAGGCATCTTTGCATCTCTCCAACCCTTTCCCAGGAAGCCTGTGCTCTTCCACGTGCACCGTGTCAAAGAGGAAATGTGAGAGCCGCAGGGGACTCATATTTCACTCCTTTTACATGTTGGGTTTGGGGAACAAACCATTCTGATGGGGCATGATTGGGACCAGAAGGTGGGTGGGTGTGGTAAGGTTACCCAATGCAAGTCTCATACGACAGCCCTTGCTGCCCTTGAAGGATGAGCAGGTGTCACATCATGTTAAAAAACAATTCATCAGCATCGCTTACCTGGCCTTTTCCACAACACAACGCAGTTTTTTTTTACTTTTTATCCCCCTAATAAACATCCATGACATCCCGGGTCCTTCAAGAAAACCTAACAAAATTTTCCCTTTGGAATCCAAAAAGCAACCACAGCCTTCTGAGCTGTTCTTTCTGTCTTCAATGTAACTGCCCCAGCAGATCCCCTCAGAATCCGTTCTTGGGGACTGAGCCCCAGTGGCGTAGTGGTTGTACGTGGGACTGTGGCCCACTGGGATGGAGGTTCAATTCCAGCAGCGGCTCCACAGGAGCAAAGGCTGGACCTCCTACTCCCACCACCAGAAGGCAGTGATTCCTCCCCCCCAAAAAATCCATTTTTGATTGGATCTTATTCTCTGGATGTATTGGTAGAGTCAAGAGCAGTCCCTGATCGTGGTGTGTTCTCCAAACCATCTTCAATTCAATCCTGCTGAAAAGACTGAGCAAGAGAAGCTCTTTGAGTGAGTTGACCTCACAACACTTCTGCCACCGGGGAGCCAAAACTTGTCAAAGCCAAGATGCTTGATTAAAATTTAAACTGCCAAACCATGGGAGAGTCCCAGCTTCAGTAACGACTGCACCCCTGGGGATTCTATAGCTTTCTTCTACCAGTCTCTGAATTTCAGGGTCTTCCTTCATCATGATCGATAGGCATCTCATTCTTGGCTCTTGTTTAAGGTCTCCCTGCCCTGGCAGGTCTTCCTTCCACTGGATCTTTCGAAACACTGTGGTTTTGTATGGAGCAGCATTCTTGTAACTTGTTCAAAGCTTCATTTAGACAGATGTGCACCTGAGTTTTGTTAAAATTTTGATATCAGCCCAAATCTCAAAATCATATCTTTTGAATGCATTGGAAAAAATGTTTTTTTATGGCACCATAATGGGATTAAAAAGGAGCCCTGGTGGTGTAGTGGTTACAAGTTGGTCTGCAGTCCTCAAGGTCGGTAGTTTGAAACCACCCATAGCTCTGCTGGAGAAAGAAGCGGGCCTTTCTACTCCGTAAACAGTGACAGTTTCAGAAACTTACAGAGCCAATTCTAGCCTCTGCTAGACAGCCACTGTGAGTCAGTATTGACTTGATGGTGGAGAGTTTGTTTTTTGAATGAAACGAAAACAAGTGGATTACTAAGAAAATGTTTCCACGGTCATCCACTGATCACACAGGCATGCCTAAATATGAAATAAACCAGTGTGTGTATAATAAAGTGGGACCTTAGCAGCAATACTTTTTGACTTGTCCTCATAAACTCTGATAACTGAAATTGTATCTTTGTTGTTGGAAGATTGGTGTTATGTACCTAAACCATTGTAGTTGGAATCCATACACACTTAAACGGTGCAGAGGATCAGACTATTTGAAGCATGTCATGCTAAATCAAATTTGTTACTTTAAAAGTTCTAATAAAAAAAAACATTTTAGGGCGTTCTATTTTAATCAGGGCTTTCATTAACACCATCTTTAAAAGTTTTGGGTAAATGGCAATATAAACAGTGCTATGACATGGGCGAATCATGAAAACATTTACATGAAACAAACTAGACACAAAAGAGCAAATACGGGTATGACCCCTTGTAATTTACAGGCATACTCTGAGTTCTGCCGGGACCACCACAATAAAGCACATCACACCTTGTTCTTGTTTCTCACTGCATTTAAAAATTATGTTTGTACTTTAGTCCACTTGGTGTTCAAAAGTGTAATGAGAGAGTCTGAAATATTTTGAGAATTGTCAAAGGTGACCCAGAGACAGGAAGTGAGTGCAGGCTGTTGGAAGAATAGCATGTGTAGCCTCGCTCTAGCCCTTCACAGGTTGACGGGAGATGAGGTCACTACCACAGACAGGGATCTGACCACGCTGAAGAGGAGAAGGGAAAAACAAAGGAGGTGCCATCAGCCATCCAAACTGATGAGTCTGAAAAATGTTTCCAAGAATGGAATCGCAGGATGACAAATGTGTTAAGTGTACTGGAGAGTATTTTGACAGTGATAAGGTTAAAAAAAATTAAATACATAGCTCTGGGAAAAATTCCAGTGGGTTTTGGTTACCCCCTGGTATACTTAGTGGTGAGTGAGGAAGAAAAGGAATACTGCTACGTGTTCGCTGCTCAGCTGAAAACCAAAAGGTTAAGAGTTTGAACTCATCTTGCTGTTTTCTGAGGAAGACCTAGTTGTGGGGTGTAGGTCCATAGTCAGTGGGCCCAAGGAGTGACACAAAGGGGTGCCAGGGACTCACCCCCATTCTCAGGAGAAGCAAGAAATGTAGAAGAGACCAGAGTTCACTCAACAATGGATTTGTGTAGTTCTTGAGGCATGCAAGCCTCTCATTAGTCATATACATCAAACACTTGAGCAATGTACTAGTCACTGTATTCCAAGCACTCAGAGGGAGGGTGATGACGCATACAAGAGGAGCAGAAATTCTTTCAGATGAGTGCACTTTGCCAGTGTAGATGAGACGCAACTTTTGCCTGAGCGTCTATGGAGAGCAGATGTGTGGTGGAGAAATGTTCTCTTCCTGGGATCTTGGGGTTTGAGTCTCTACCCTACTCTCTCACCGCAAAGGCGTGACTCACACTAGGCAAGGGAGGCTGGGAGCAGACCCCCGATACTTGCTTCCAGGTCCTCTATTTCCCCCATGTAGTGTTCTGCTTCCATCTGGGTCACAGCCCGAGGACCGCCTGAACAGCTCTACTGATCCCACAAGGTCCCAGGGAGTCCTAGTGGCGGAGACCCTACCCTACAGCTGCCACCGCCACCGCCTCAGCAGGAGCACAGTTTTCTCACAATGTGGTTACCTCTGTCACTCTCTCTCTTAGGTAGCGGAGACCGCCGTTCAAATCCCAAAGTGGTCACCTTTATCAGACATGCATCCAGTCGATTATTACTCTTCTTATACAAAAAACTGCACCGGGAAGTTTACCAACAAAGAAATTAAGAATATCAGAGCATTTTATTATGCAATGTGTGCTGAAACAGATGCCATGCTTGGTAGGTGGTATCGTTAATAATTACACGAAGAAAAAATATAGTCTATTTCTCAACACACTGTGCTCATACTGCTTGGTATTATGTATGAAAATTGTCAAATATCTCCTTAAAGCAGTTGCCTTAGAACCTCAGGCTCACAATCATAAAAATCTTCATCCATATAAAATTGGGTATTTGCATAATTAAAGAAAAATTTTAAAGTCTCATCCCTCTTACTCATAAATTAACAAATGCCCAAATTTGTTCATAAGTAAAGAGAGTATAGAAGAAGACCAGCATTTGCTTGAAGCAGAATTTTTTATGGATTTTAATCTAGAACGTATTGTGAGGGATGATTGGAAGGCAGCTTAGGTTCTGTGAAATGAGAATGTTTAGCTATTCTAGACTTGTTAAAAAACAAATTCCTGAAGTTCCTTTAAAGTCATGTCTATTTTGATCCATAATCTTACTGAATTTCCTTCTGGTTCAGAATCAAGTTCAGCTCAAACTAAACCTATCTCTTTAAGCTTATTATCAAGGTTCTTGTCTGTTTGTTTATGGTAGTTTTCAGTTCAGATGTGGAGACAGTAGCTAAGTTTGCATAAAACCATATTGTTTATTTTGCTACACATGGAAGTAGTAGAGTGTAATTGTATTAGTGAAGTGTGGATAGCCCCTCTTCTATACAAAGCAAACCTCAACAAGGAATGGTATTTATTGTGAAATAGCCATGGGGGGTGGGGGGTGGGGGGAAAGAGACCGAAGAGTATGCAGCAGAAAGCCAAAGAGCCATAGTGACAAATTTATAAATAGCTTTACAGAATATAGCATTGTAAAAAAATCTTTAAATTGAAAACAAAAACTACTCATTGCCATGCATTAGTTTTCAACTCATAATGCCCCTCTAAGATAGAGGAGCACTTCCCCTTTGAGGCTCCCTGACTACATCTTCACAGGAGCAGAAAGCGTCACCCTTCTCTCCTGGACAGCCTGCTGGATTCAGATGGCTGGCGCTGTAGTTAGCAGCCCCACACATAACCCACTGTTCCCTGCCCCCCATACTTAAGGGTGTCTTCAGAACTCTGCCAGAGTCCATATGTACATATTCTTATGTACAGAGTCCAATTGTGTACATATTCTTAGTTATCGGTTTGTTTAGGCTATTTACTGGCAGCTGGCGCAGTGTCTGGGGTGTAGGTGCTCACACATTCATACTTTAAATAGATGTGCATATTCATGAAGGCTAAGTACATATTCAGGCATCAAGATATGATTCTCAGTTTATCATGTTGGAAAAAATAAAGCAAGCATTTTATATAAAAAGACTAGTTTCTAGTACCTGCAATTATTCCTCCATTTTGAGCTTTATTTATTATTTTTAATTTTAATAAATTATCATATTAGCTCCTTTAGCTCTTATAACAATATATCCATTGTAAGAAGCACATTTGTACATATGTTGCCATCATCATTTCCAAAACATTTTCTTTCAACTTGAGCCCCCTCAGTATCAGCTCATTTTTCCCCTCCTCCCCTCTTCTTCCCATTCCCCTTTGAGTTTTAAAAGATGCTAAGACATGTTCTGAAAAACGTTGACATCATATAATTTATAAGTTTAATATGATAGGGAAAACATGAAGTAAAAGCTATCTTAGATATCTATGTGTGTGTTGACCCATGTTGTAGGTGAAATTATTTCGGCTCTTCACCAGTCAGATCTCCTTCGGAAGACTATTGTTATATTCACGTCGGACCATGGAGAGTTGGCCATGGAGCATCGACAGTTTTATAAAATGAGTATGTACGAAGCTAGCGCCCACGTTCCACTTTTGATGATGGGGCCAGGAATTAAGGCCAACCGACAAGTGTCAAATGTGGTCTCGCTTGTGGATATTTATCCTACTATGCTTGGTATGTAATGCCTGTCTGTGAATACTTATGTGAATAATACTGGGGCGGGACAATCATAGGAGCCAGGGACCCTGCCAGCTCATTTGTAACCTTCAGCAATTCATTTAGTTGTGAGTCACATCTCAGACTTTGACAAAGGAAGATAATATTCATCCTTCTCCGTCCTTCACCTACTATAGCCATCAAAGATGAGTCACTCGGGTATGATTATAAAGGCAAGTCACTTAAGATATCTCAAACTTTATAGATAATAATCTGCATATCCTTTCATTCCCTAATATCACATCCTAAAGCCTGATCATTTCCTTTTTGGACTATCCATATACTTTGAAGCTATGCCCAAGGCCATGGCCATCGTGTCCGTTCTGACTCACAGCGACCCTGTTGAACTGAGTAGAACAACTCCACGGGGTTTCCCAGACGGCAAACCTAGATGAGTCTCAGGGCTCACCATAGGACAGTGGTTCTCAGCGTGCCACGACCCTTTTACCCTCATGGTGTGGTGACTCCGTGTGTGGACCTAGCTGCATGTGGGCGGACCCACTTGGAGATGCATCGAGGAGCAGTGTCTCAGTTCCTAAGATCATCGGAAATATGGTCTTAAGCGACCCCTGTGAAAGGTTTGTTCAACTCCCAAAGGGGTCGCGACCCCAGATTGAGATCCGCTGCCCTAGGAGCCGCTGACAAACTCAAACTGCACTTAGCAGCCCTTCCCATTACGCACACCACCACCAAGACTTCTTATTTTAAAGCTTTATTGTCCTTTCATCTGCTATGTGAATATTTTGCCTCCAAACCTTCAGATTTTTCTTTACTCGGTGCTTTCTAATGTCTATAAACATAGCCAAAGATCGAGAACAGTGATACTTGGCTAGGACTTGTTAATAGTTTTTATGAAGATAGTAAAATAATGTATATTTAAATTCAAAGAATTAAATCTTTATAGAATCTTTAATTGGTTTCTAGATGATTTAGTTTTTCCTCAAATACTTGACAGTTAATTATCTTATTCAACTGTTTAACTTCTACCATTGCAGGTGCATTATTTTCTATATGTCATCAAACATTTTATTATACATTAAAACATGGAATGCTCAAGCTAGAAAGAAGGTCAAGGAGACAACTGCAGACTCAGAATAAAGCTATTCCGGGAAGCTAGCTATCATTAATTATAACTTTCATATAGGAAAATGCAGACTTGCATATAAATACCTTTAAATCACTTTTATAAAACACAAAATGGGGCTGAGCCCCAGTGGCGTAGTGGTTTTGCGCAGGACTGCGGCCCACTGGGACGGAGGTTCAATTCCAGCAGTGGGGCTGGGCCTCCTACTCCCACCACCGAAGAGCAGTGATGCCCACAAAAAAAAAAAAAAAAACTCACAAAACGTGCTTAAATTGGATATTTTTCATTCTATTGTTTTGTGTGTGATAAGAAAAAACATATTATTTTTTCCCAAATCAGATAACCCAGGATTTCCTAAAATGTTCAAAACATTAACCTCTCAAAATGTCCCTTGGGGACAGGAGAGTTCTATCATTAAAAAACTCAGAGTATATGATATACGTTATACCACTCTTAAAGATTCATAGTATATATCAGGAATAAATTTACATCTATAACAAATATACCTATTATGTTTTATTTGACCATTGCTTTGTAAACTTATATAACTACTAAACTCCCTTCTCATAGTTTGTGTTATCCCTTTCAAAAAAAGAGAAGCAGCTGTGATTATTAAATCATTCTGGGAAAGAAAAGGGAGACTGCTTGATTATATTAGCTCATATTTGTTGAGGTTTTCTGTGTTTCTAATCATTTTACTTACTTACACCAAAAGCACACCTTTAAGGTAAGACTAAAACCCAAATCCACTGTCCTTGAGTTTGCTTCAGCCTCATTCTGAACCCATATAGTAGAGTGGAACTACTGCTTTGCTTCCTAAGGCTGTAAATCCGTATAAGAGCAGAAAGCCTCACTATTCCCTGTAAAAGAGGAAGGAGCCCTGGCAACACTATTGTGTAAATGTTGTGCTGCTAATCACAAGGTCAGCCGTTCAGACCCACCAGCTGCTCCTTGAGCTATCTACTCCCCTAAGGATTTAAAGCTTCGGAAACCCTATTTAGGGTCTCTCTGAGTCAGAAGAGAGTAGATGGCAGTGGGAGTGAGAGTGAGTGACATGAAGAAGCCGAGATTCCTAGCAGTTAATAACTTCTCCAGGGTCAAATGGAATCTGGAGTAATCATTTGCCTCCAGACATTGTATTTGCAAAATCCATATATAATGTCCAGTCTCTGTGACCTTTGATGACAAGGTCACAATGTAAATTATGTTGCGTATGAATGCTCCCCTGATAAAAATGAGTTGTTATGGTTTTTTCATCTGGTTTTTGTTATATAGATATTGCTGGAATTTCTCTGCCTCAGAACCTGAGTGGATACTCTTTATTGCCATTATCATCAAAAACATTTAAAAATGAAACCAAATTCAGACATCCGCATCCGCCCTGGATCCTGAGTGAATTCCATGGATGTAATGTGAATGCCTCCACCTACATGCTTCGAACCAACCAGTGGAAGTACATAGCCTACTCTGACGGTGTTTCAGTGTTACCTCAACTCTTTGGTAAACTTGCTTATAGAGTTGTTGTTTTTTTTAACTAGTGTAAGATAACATGTAATAAGCTAACCTACACCACCTTTCAGCCTTTGTTTTTGACTGGTTTTGAACCACCAAACTTAAGGTGAGCAGCCCAAGGCACAACCCACTATGCTACCCATTCTCCCTTAGCTTTTCAAGCAGCAGTTCTCAACCTGTGAGTCACCACCTTTTGGGGGGATTGAAGGACCCTTTCAGAGAGGTCACCCAATTCATAACAGTAGCAAAATTAGTTATGAAGTAGCAATGAAAATAATTCTATGGTTAGGGGTCACCACCACATGAGGAACTGTCTAAAGGGTCACCGGCATTGAGAGCCACTGTTCTAAAGGAAACCCTTAACTCTCCATCCTAATGAGTAAAGAGGATTTTTTTTCTCTTGCTCATTCGTTATCCTATTCTAAAAAGAAGACACAGGATCAGTGCAGGACCTAGCCTTTTCTCCAGTCTTTAAGGTTTGGCTTCCTCCTCTTCAAGAGCTGCCACCTGAAGTCACCTAGCAAAACCATGGATGGCTTCGGTAACCTTATGGACAATGGACTCAAAGAGGTCCATGAGAGAGTTTTCTTCAACAGATGTCGGCATTTCTTAAATCAGAAGGTCTTTTGCTTGCGTTTTGTCAATTAGATTGGCATCTCAATTGGAGCCTGTTTCCCCACATCACATGTAAAAGAGTAGGTATCGGTCTGCAGTCTATTACTTCCTTGCTGGTGATGATGATGAGGATGGAGTTGCCCTTCTCCAGCGCCCACCCCACACTCTGCTTATTCAAGTGGACAATACTGAGGAATGTCACTTCCCAATAACTCCAAAACAAATGCTGAGGTGTGAAGAAAACTAGGATCAAGTGAAGTTGTAAGACCATACCCTAGCTATATCAAAAAATTCATTTTAAAAGTTTTTTTCCGATTATTAGCTTTTTAATCATTTTATTGGGGGCTCTTACAGCTCTTATAGCAATCCATGACAACTGTTTTGACAGATTTTTTTTCTTTCAGATCTTTCCGTGGATCCAGATGAGCTGACAAATGTCGCTATAAAATTTCCAGATATTACCTACTCTTTGGATAAGAAACTTCGTTCCATTATAGACTATCCTAAAGTTTCTGCCTCTGTTCATCAATACAACAAAGAGCAGTTCATCAACTGGAAACAAAGTTTGGGGCAAAACTATTCAAATGTGATAGCCAATCTCAGGTGGCATCAGGACTGGCTGAAAGAACCAAGGAAATACGAAAGTGCCATCCATCAGTGGCTTGAAAACCCACATTAACTCAAGAGTTTGACCACAGATAAGGGAATATGCCAGTTACTTATTAATATGTGGCAAGATCATAATCATTGATATATTGTAAATATTATAAAAGTCATGACTGTTTTTATTATATTAAGGAATTATTTTTAAATAAAATGCTAATGGTTAAAGAATTCTCTATTTTCAAAACTAACTATGATTAAAACCATACTCTAATTACCAATACCTAACAACTTAATGGAACTATCAAAGGCTGGAAAGCAAAAAATGTTACTTAAACCCTCATCCCTCTGAATAATATAGATCATTTTATATTACTATAAATGAATCCATGAATAGTTCCTTGTATTTAATGAGACATAAACTATTTGTCCAACCCTGCCTGTAACTGATGTTGTTACTATATTTTTAAATAAGCAAATTTTTCCCAAGATGCAAGCTCTAAAAGGTAGAAAAGGGTTAACTCTGAACATGAAGCTCCCCCCACCTTTTCCTGAGCCCCTAGCCACCAAGGGAACTGTGCTAACCTAGATGCATCAAAAAACCTAGATCTCTTTTCTCCCCACATAAATGGCAGTACAGTATACACACTTTCTGCATCTTGCTTTTTTCCCACCTGAAAGTGAGACTGCTGGGTCAAGAGAACCTAGAAAAATTGTATTAATTACTTGCCAACTCCCTCTAATGTTGTTCCAACTTCTCCCACCAGCAGTGCAGGCCCTCACAGTGAGGTAGGTACATTGTCAAGAAACTCTTAGTCTGAGCCCCAGTGGCCTAAGTGGTTGAGTGTGGGACTGCAGCCCGCAGGCTTGGCGCTTCAAATCCAGCAGCTGCTCTCAGGAGCAGCACTGGGTAGCGCCCACGACCACCAGAGGCAGTGATGCACGCGCCCCCCCCCCCAAAAAAAAAGAAACTCTATCTTTGACAGCCTAGTAGATAAAAATGAGTATAATTATCTTTCTAATTTTGAGCAAGGGAAATGCTATTTTTATATATTTAACAGCCATGGAATGTCCTGTATCATGGCACGTCCTGCTTCCTTTCTTTGACTACTTTTCTGTTAAATTGCTGGACATATTTTTCCTAACATGAATGGCTTAGATATTTTCTCATTAAAAAAGAATCTGTGCATTTGTTCTTTTCCAGTTATTTTAGTCATTTGTCTTTTGACTTTGCCCTGGTGGTTTTTGATATAAAAAAATGTGTCGGTGGCTGAGCCCCGGTGGTGTAGTGGTTGTGCGCGGGACTGCGGCCCACTGGGATGGAGGTTCAATTCCCGCTCACAGGAGCAAAGGCTGGGCCTCCTACTCCCACCACCAGGGCAGTGATGCCTAAAAAAAAAAAAAAAAAGAAATATGTCGGTTATGTAATAAAATTTTAAATCTTTTTTTTCTTTTTGGCTTGTATGGCTTTGCCATTTGTGCCACATTTAAAATGATCATCACCACTTGTAAGCTTCAGTTAGGGTTTTATTTCTACCCTTAAATCTTTGATCCATCTGGGTGGATGATATGTTAGTGATCTTTATATCTTTAGATTATCTCTAATATATCTTTATTTTTAAAGATGGCTATACAGTTGGCCTTTTATTGATAAACTTTTTTCTCATGAGTCTGAAATGTCACTTTATGATACTTTTTGTTGAGTTAATTATCCTTTCCCCATTGAGTAGAAATATCATTTTATTGTGTGTTAGTTGGGTAGATTAGAGGAACAAATTCATAGACACGCATATGGATATAAGGGTATGGTGTATATACAAGAGGAATGGGACCTAGAGAAAGCATCCCAACCCAGTCCAGTTCAAAGTCATAAGTCCAATATTAGCTCATATGTACGTTACCAGTCTATAATGTCTCCCTCTGGCTCACGAAGTCACAGACCAGTGGGTGCAGAGTCCCCGCGCTGACAGAGGTCTTCCCATGGCTCCTCGCTTCCAGGGCTCAGGGTTCATCAACCCATCCAGTGGTGACAGAAGCACCTCATCGCTGGCAGGGGTCTCCAGGCGGCTTCTCCATCTTCAGAGGTCCAGTTCCATCAGGGCAAGGCTGTGTGGCTTCTCCGGCTCCTCCAGTTTCTCGGACACAGCCATCTTGTCTTGTCCGTAGTTTGTCTCTGAGACTAACTCCCAAAAACTGGGAAGATAGCTTCTCATCTTCACAAGGGATTTCCCAGAAGTCTCAGGAGAAAGTCATGCCCACACGGAGGCCTCATTGGCTACTCAATGGCTGTCTCCAGATTAACAGATTAGACTCCACCCCTACATCTCAATCATGAAATTAACATAAGCACATGACCACCACATATTGTATGCCTAAGTCCTATTTATATTTGAGCCCTTTAAAATGTCTTCACTGAACCGTTGTACTTTACCATGTATCAGTTTCTGGTAGGCCTAGTCCCTTTTCATTGGCATCCATTTCAGAAGTGCCCTGGCTATTGTTTTTTGCTTCTATTTTGAGAATCCACTTATCTAGTTATAAAAATAAATAATCCAATTCATCTTTGAGGAAATCATATTAGACATGTAGCCAAATGTAATGAGACTGGAATTCTTTATGATATTCATTCTAAATAATGTTTCCCTTTTCAAGTCTATCTTTTTTTTCTGGGGGGGGGGGGGGGGCCATCACTGCCCTCTGGTAGTCATGGGCGCTACCTAGCACTGCTCCTGAGAGCCACCACTGGATTTGAACCGCCAAGCCCACAGGCCGCAGGCCCGCACTCAACCACTTACACCACCGGGGCTCAACCCTCAAATCTATTTTTATAATCTTCAATAATAATTAAGTTTTCTCCACTTGGATCATTTATTCTATGTAGATTTTTAAGAGTATGGAACCTAGAAAAAAATATCACCAAGGCCCCATACACCCTGTTGGCACAACAGTTCAGTACTTAGCTACTGACCAAAAGGATTGGCTGAGGCTGGAACCTCCCCAGTGGCTATGCCGGAGGAAGACCTGGTGATGTGTTTCTGTGGAGACTGCTGCCAAGAAAACTCTTCTGGGCAGTTTGACTCTGCCTGATAAGGTCACTGTGACTTTAGAGAGATTTGTTCTTATTGTTGTTATTGTTAGGCGCTGAGGATATAAGGGTGAAAATTACAGAAGTGTCTGGTGGTAGAACAATTATCTCAGGAAAATGGGTTCCTATAGCAACTGGCTGCCTTTCACCTACTCGTGTCCAAACACTCTCACCAGTGCAAATGTTTCCTTGGCTGGGAATGTGAACCCCATCCTATTCACCGGACCTCCAGGGTCTCCAGGCCACCAAAAGTTCAAGAAACTCTACTTTCACTAGTGCATTAGAGACCAGCTGATGCTTCCAACAGAAAAACTAAAAATTTGCTTGTGAGGAGGTAGGGCAGAGTGAAGGAGAATTTGTGCTAAGCCATTTCCTGTGCCTTGGACTTCTTTTTTAAAAATTGGCCGCCTTTATCATTTTCTTAGTCACCCCCTCTCTAGACTCATTGGAGTCCCTCCTAGCAACCTTCCCATCTGCTGGAAAAATGAAACCAAGAGAGTGAGGACCATGGTGACACATCCCTCGGTGGATGAGAATACTAAGGGAAAAGAAAGAAATGCACAATGAAGCCTACGAATGCCCTCTTCTGACCAATAAAATGGATTTTATATCACGGAGACCACAGCTGCCATCCCCTGGAATGAGCATTTGAAACAATCTGCAATGCTGTTGCTTGGCAATTCGGCAGAGCCCTGGTTTCCCTGCTGCTCTGAATTGCCACTCCACGGCCCTTGACAGTCGTTCTTTGCAGTGAAAGCTCTCCATCATTGACCGGAGGGAACCCTATCTTTGTCAACCACTAGTCCATTGGGTTCTTCGTTTTGCTCTAAGTGAGATTATGTTTCTTGCGTCCCGGTGGTTCTCCTGCTATTGCCGATACAAGGTATCTCAACACCCCTCGCCCCCTTTTTAAAAAAAAAAAATCAAACGATATTTCTCACCCTTAGTGGTAACTATGAATATTTTTTTGGACTTCAGTCAGATGATTGCTCCGTCCTGTGTTCCGGGTCACTCGGACAAAGCTGTCCGTGTGAAAAGCAGAGAGGGCCGGGCTCTCTCCTCAGGAAGGCGTAGGGGTCGCATCTGGAAGAAGATCCCCGAGACGGGGAGTCTGGGGAGTGGGGAGCGGAGAGGAGGGTGGAGAATAGGAATCATGTGGGCTCCAGCGCACAACCCACCGTAGAGTAGCAAATGAGCGACGCAGAATGCAAACATCAACGCCGCGCAAGCCCGCCCGCATCTCCTCGCGCGCGCCCGTGCGTGTGCGTTTTCAAGTAACTTTGGGAACTTGCAGACCGAGAGTCGCGCTTCCAGCTGCCACGCCGCCACTGGTTTTGCGCGCTCTACCCGCCCTCTTCCTCGGGGCTAAGGATGGACAATGCCTTTGGCTCCTCAGCTGTGATGCCGGCGCCCAACGTCTCCATCCCCAGGTCTCCGGACTGGGGTCTCAACTTTACTCCCGGGCAGGGGACCGCCTGGGGGCCGCCACCCCGGCCCCGCGTCCACCTGGTCTTCCTCGGTCTCATCCTCTTGGTGGCGGTGGCCGGCAACGCCACGGTGCTGTGCCGCCTGTGCGGCGGTGGCGGTGGCGGTGGCGGCGGCTGGCTCTGGCCGGGGCCGAAGCGTCGCCAAATGGACTTCCTGCTGGGACAGCTGGCCCTGGCCGACCTGTACGCGTGCGGGGGCCACACGCTGTCGCAGCTGGCCTGGGAGCTGCTGGGCGAGCGGCGACCGGCCGCGGGCGACACCACGTGCCGCCTGGAGCAGCTGCTGCTGGCGTCCGGCCGGGCCGCCGCGGCCCACCTGGTAGCGCTCGTCGCCCTGGAGCGCCAGCGCGCCGTGCGCCATCCGCTGGGCCCGCCGCTGCCCGCGCGCGCCCTGGCCGCCCTGGCCTGGCTGCTGGCGCTGCTCCGCGCGCTGCCCCCGGCCCTGGTGGCGCGCGGAGGCGTGTCCTCGTCGCCGGCGGCTCCGCCCACCGCCGCCAACGCCGCCAACGCCGCCAACGCCGCCGCGCGCGCCTGGCCCGGGGAGCGTCGCTGCCGCGCAGGCCTCTTCGCGCCGCTGCCGCGCTGGCACCTGCGGGTCTACGCCCTCTACGAGGTGGTCGCCGGCTTCCTCGCGCCCGGCGCCGTCCTGGCCGTCGCCTGCAGCCGCCTGCTCTGCGCCTGGCGGCGGCGACGGCCCCGCGCTCCGGTAACGGCAGCGCCCGGGTCGGCGAGCCCCGGCCGAGCCTCGGCGCCCAGCGGGCTGGCCCGAAGCAAGGTGCAGAGCCTGAAGATGAGCCTGGTGCTGGCGCTGCTCTTCGTGGGCTGCGAGCTGCCTCACTTGGCCGTTCGGCTGGCCACCGCCTGGTCCGGGCGCCCGGCGGGGGGCGAGGGCCTGGAGGCGGCGCTGCACGTGGTGGAAACAGCCCACCACGCGCTCAATCCCTTCGTCTACCTCTTCTTCCAGGCGGGCCGCGGCCGGCTCTGGCTGAAGCGCCTGGGCAGCGTATGCTGCGCGCGCGAGGGAAGCCCCGAGGTCCCCGAGGGCCACCAGGCGCTCCACCGCCACCGCTGGCCGCACCCGCACTATCACCACGCTCGGCGGGAGCCTCCCGCCCACGGCCGCCCGCGCCCACCCCCACCGCGCCCCCGGCCCAGGCCCTGCTCCTGCGAAAGCATCTTCTAGTGCTCAGTATCCCAACTGTCCGCGCAGGAGGAGGGCAGATGGGGTAGATGTAGATCAGAAACGCCCCACGTCGAGCGGTGGGTCCCCCGAGTGACCCTGAGACCGCCTGCTCCTTGTAACGATCTCCTCCCGAAGTTTACACTGTCCAGCATTGTTCCTGCTTCTTTCTCCCTTCCAGCCCTTCTAACTTTCTCCCAATGCTACAGAAGAGTGGGCCTCTGGGAGCTTGTCAAACATCAAGTGGCAGTTACACCTTTCCTCTTTGTGCCGTTCCATTAGCGTTCAGTATTTGCTGTTACCATCTATTTCTTACTCAATTTGAATCGTGTCCCTTCAGGACCAGAGTATGTGCCTTTCTTTCCAAGCGGGAAATCCCCACCCCTTACCCCCATCACTCCCCCAGGGGAGACTGCGCAACTGCCAACTCTCTGAGCGCAACCGTGTGAAGTGTAATCGTGGTCTTACTGCAGCAACATGGAGTTATTTGCAAAATAAGAATACTTCCCACTGAGCAATTAATACATCTTTTTTTTTCATGGCAGTATGTTTTCTCAAAGACAGTAAGTTTGGCCTTTATTTCCAGTCTACCACCTGTCTACCACCCACTTTAGTCAAAGCTGAGATCTTAGAAAGGAACCATAAAAGCTTCCCTTGCTAGTAACAATGTGTACATAATGAAGAAAATCCTCTCAAACACACTGGGATGGGGATTGTACAGCTGTCCTCTGTGTGATTAAACTATTGAATTGTATGATGTGTGAATTATATGCCAATAAAATCGTTGAAAATAAATTGTGTAAATTTTAAAAGTAAAGACAGAGGATACATTTTTTTAACTACCCCTTGGTCCTTTCAGATATGCCCACCTTCTGTAGCAAATTGTTCCTGTACCCAGATCCATCTCTCCCATCTGTGCTGCTCTGTCTGCGGGAACCTCAATGCAAAGTACCCTGCAAACTGGGAGTATGTCACCGTGCAGTCTGAACAGGGCTCACCTTCCCAAAGGGAGCCACATACCGAGGTTACCAGTGGGGAAAGAAGGCGCGATAATGAAGGCAATGCCTCCTGGTGTGTACTGCTGCAAACAAGGTCAAGAAATCGTTTAATGAGTGACTTTCTCCTAACTGCCCTTGGTTTTGGAGGGAGGTAATGGCACTTAGGAACAAGTGTCCTGAGAATCTGTAGACTTTCCAAAATAGTGTATCCTGTTCACAGACAAATGCACGACTAAGATGCAGAAAGGGGAAATGATTGGTTAAAGTCTACTTACAGAGCAAATAATGCTTTCCAAGGACAGGTATCTTTTTTGGTGACAGA
Source organism: Nesogale talazaci (assembly GCA_004026705.1). Taxonomy (NCBI): domain Eukaryota; kingdom Metazoa; phylum Chordata; class Mammalia; order Afrosoricida; family Tenrecidae; genus Nesogale; species Nesogale talazaci. The sequence continues at coordinate 33,565 of PVJH01021633.1, forward strand.
TACACCTTAAGCTCTTATAGACCAATGTTTTGCCCACAGTAGGCACTGAGGCTATGTTTAGTTGAATCATTCACTATACGGGCCACGTATAGATAAATACGAAAAGAAATTTTCTTTAAATTTGCCTTATCTTTCTCCAACATTTTGATAAATGATATTAAATTTTGAGGTTTCCCTTCTTCTTTCTCACTAGCCTGATAAATATGCTAAATACCAGAATACTCAGAGGAAACACACCATCGGAACTCAAGTCCAGGATTTAGTATGGTTTTTAATCATTAAGAAGCATTTATGACTAGCTTGTTTTGTGGGAAATAATGTGTCGTGTGCTTGGAAGGAGTCCCAATGACACACAGTGCACTTAGCCAAAGCGTTCATCATTCAAGTCAGCCAGTGGCCCTATGGGAGAAAGATGTGGCAGTAAGCTTTCAGAAAGATGACAGCCTTGGAAATCCTCGGGGACAGTTCGACTCTCCCCTACAGGCCGGCAATGAGTTGGGATGCACTCAGCAGCACAGAGTTTGGCCTGGTTTGCTTATGCTAAGATGAATAAGACACATCTTTCCCCCAGAGCCTTTTTGGTCAATGGAGGACACAAATAATCTGACAAGTACAACACAGTGCTTTCATGGGTGGGGGGTCTGGTCAAGGTCCCGAAGTGGAACATCCTATAAATGGGAGCTGCTTACCTGGAAAGCTGGGTTGGGAGTGGCTCACCAGACAGGGAAGGGAATTTGAAGCACTGGCAACAGCACTTGTAAAAGCATTTTGTTATTGTTCTTGTTAGGTGTCATCAAAGACAGTGACCTTATGAACAACATACAAAACATGGCCCAATTCTGTCCCATCTTCCCAATTGTTATATTTGGGTCCAAGGTTGCAGCCATTGTGTCATCCATCTCATGGAGAGACTTCCTCTGTTTTTGCTGATCTTCTTTTACCGAGCACGATGTCCTTTTTCAGTCTTTCCTCAAAGCCCTGGTGTTATAGTGGTGACAAGTTGGGCTGCTAACTGCCATGTCGGCCGTTCAAAACCACCAGCTGCTCTGAGGGAGAAAGATAAGACTTTCTGCTGCCATGAACAGTTGCCGTCTTAGCAACCCTCGGGGCAGGTTCGTGCTGTTCTCTAGGGTCACCATGAGTCAGAGTTCCTTCGATGACCGTGAGTTTGGGTTTTTTGTTTGGTTTCCAAAGGCTCTTGCATCCAAAGGATGTAAGACACCATTGTCATCCTCACTGCTAAGGATCCTGCTGTGTTTCTTCCAGAAGTCCAGGGCACGTTCGACTTTAGTCATCAACACCATAATTCTCATGCACCTATTGTCCAGTCTCTGTAATTCATTATCCAACTTCCACGTGCATAGGAATCCATTGAAAATACTTCCGCTTAATTCCATGATGCTCACCTTCCCAACATGATCATGGAAGACACATGTGTGCATAAGCCAAAGTGGTGAAGAAAGCTGATGGTGCCCAGCTATCAAAAGATATAGCGATTGGGTTTCTTCAAGGCTTGAAAGTAAACAAGCAGCAATCTAGCTCAGAAGCAACATATCCCACATGGAAGAAGCACACCAGCCTGTGTGACGATGAGGTGTCGAAGGGATCAGGCATGAAAGAACTAAAAATTATGACATTATAAATGAAGGGAGTACAGACTGGGGACCCAAAGCCCATCTGTAAATGAAGCAACATCCCCTTACAGAAGGGTCACGAGGAGGAGATGAGCTAGTCAGGGTGGAGTGTAGCAACAATGAAATAGGCAACTTTCCTCTAGTTCTTGAATGCTTCCTCTCCTCCCTTCCCCCCCCCCACTATCATAACCCCAATTCTACCTTACAAATCTGGCTAGACCAGGGGATGTACAGTGCTACAGATAGGAACTAGAAACATGGAGAATCCAGGACAGATGATCCCTTCAGGACCAGTGGTGTGAGTAGTGATATCAGGAAGGTGGAGTAGAAAGGGGGAACCGACTATAAGGTTCTACATATGGCCTCCTCCCTGGAGTACCGACAACACGGAAATAGGTGAAGGGAGACATTGGACAGTGTAGGATATGACAAAATAGTAGTAATTTGCAAATTATGGAGGCTTCATGGAGGGTGGGGATCAGGAAAGGAGGAGAATTATGAGGAGCTGATACCAGGTGCTTAAGTGTAAAGAAAATGTTTTGAGAATGACGAGGGAAGCAAGTGTACAAATGTGCTTTGCACATAATGGATGGGTATATGGATTGTGATGGGAGTTGTATGAGCCCCTCATAAAATGACTAACAAGAAAAGAAAAGAAAAAGAAAATACTAGGGCTTGGGTCAAGAGCACCTTAGTCCTCAAAGTGACGTATTGGCTCTTTAACACCTTTACAAGATATTTTGCAGCAGATTTTCCAAATGCAATATGTCACTTGATTTCTTGATTGCTGCTTCCATAAGCAATGATTGTGAAGCCCAGCAAGATAATTGAAAATCATTGAAAATGGTATCTATCTGCCTTTGTCCTGCTGTTGTGCTGGGCCAGTTGTGAGGATTTTGGTTTTCTTTTCAGAGTTGTAATCCATAGTGAAATTCACAGTTCTTGATCTTCAGCAAGTGCTTCTTCAAGTTCTCCTCACTGTCAGCAAGCAAGGTTGTGTCATCTACATATCAAAGGTTGTTAATATGTCTTCTTCCAATATTTGTGTCGCATTCTTCTTCATATAGTCCAGCTTCTCTGATTATTTGCTCAGCCTACAGATTGAACAAGTATGGTGAAAGAAAACTCTGATATAATTTAATTTTAATTAAACTGTGTATTATTCCCCTGTTCTTTCCCACAATTGCCTCAATCCATGTACAGATTCTGAATGTGCACAATTAAGTGTTCTGTAATTCCCCTTCTTCTCAAGGCTATCCATAGTTTGCTATGATCCATACAGTTGAATGTCTCTGCATGGTCAATAAAAAACAAGTAGACATCTTTCTGGTATTCTCTGCTTTCAGTCAAGGTCCGTCTGACATCAACAATGATATCCTTGTTACATTCTCTTCTGAATCCACCTTGGGATTCCTGCAGCTTCCTGTCAGTGTATCGGTGCAACCATTTTAAAATTACTTTCAGCAAAATTTTGTCTTTAAGAAAAATTAATGGCATTGTTTGATACATTCAGTGGGATCATCTTTTGGGGGAATGGATATTATGGCAGTCACCTAATCTGGTGTCAATTTGAGGATTAAGAGTGTAGGAGTGAGTCTAGCCTGTCAATCTGGAGATAGCCAATGAGACCTCTATGTGTGCATGGCCTCCTGAGAATGCTGGGAAATGTGGTAATTCCTTCTTGTAGGCTGAGACAATGTCTGTCTTGGTTCATTTTGTGGAGACTCTACTGACAACACTCACTGCTTGAGAGATTTGACTGACAAGGCTGTCTCCCTTCGAGACATCCCTGATGAGAAGCCACATAGACCTACCCTGATGCAGCCAGAAACCTGGGCCTAGAGAAGCCACATGGAGACTCCTGCCAGGGCTGAGATACTACATAAGTAAATCAGGAATGGTGATTATGCTAAGCAAATCATGAGAGAAGCTGGATTTTATGAAGAAGATTGTGGCATAAGTGCTGGAGGAAGGCTTATAACAACCCGTGATATGCAGATGACACAACCTGGCTTGCTGGAAGTGAGGAGGGCTTGAAGCCCTTGCTGATGAAAATCAAGGATGCAGCCTTCAGTGTGGATAATGAATCAATGGAAAGAAGACCAAAATCCTCAAACCTGGACCAAGGGGTAACATCAGGGTAAGGGGAGAAATGAACGAAGTTGATAAGGATGTTATCTTGCTTGGATCCATAATCAGTGCTCATAAAAGCAGTAGAGACTTAATAATGCATTATATTGGGTAAATCTGCTCCACGAGACCTCTTTAAAGTGTTTTGAAGCAAGGGTGTTACTGAGAGGACGAAGGTGTGGCTGATGCAAGCCATGGTATTTTTAATGACCTCATATGCAGAGATGGGATTCAGCCCATTTGCACTGGTTTGGAATAATAAACTATTTTTTTGTTGAGTTTGCAACTGGTTGTTAAAATAGAACTTGTTATCAGATTGGGAAATGGCCTCCATACAATGAGATAGAACAGGTTGCTACAATAATTGCTCCCAATAAATCAAGCCATAGTATAAAAGAGTTAGACAGAACTCTACTTGTAAGACAATCAAAGAATATTTCATGTGAGGATGCCAATCAGAAAAATATGGAAATATTTGAAAAAATAGGCTTTGGGGTCTTTTGTCAGGTATTAATATTTTTCATTGATGTTTTAAATCTCTTGTGTAATTAGTTCTGTGTACCTCTTTGATTTCTCTTATTTAAGTATCAACTGTATGAAACAATAAACTATCTTTAAATGTTTATATTTTAAATGGTTTTTAGGGCATCCAATCAGTTGTTTATTTATTTGAATTCCAGCACTGCTTATATCCATGTGGAAGTTGGGCAACAAATAAGGGAGGTTAAAGAAGAATCGATGCATTTGGATTATGGTGCTGGAGAATAATATTGAAAGCACCATGTGTTGCCCAAATAGCCAACAAACCTGTCTTGGCAGGACAGCCAGAATGCTCCTTAGAGAGAAGGA